>JAQGCC010000366.1:0-39984 GCA_034698905.1 Xestoiulus laeticollis
ACATTTCTTTAACTTTAACCGGACGTGTATCGTCGATAGTTGTTTCCCGTGTGTCGGAGGGCCGGCACTGTCTCACAATTAATACGGGTTATATTTAGAAAGATGGCGTATTTGAATTTGAACTAGTCATGAAATTGTTAAATTGTATGTATTTATTTATTTAACATAAAAAAATGCAAATGTAAAATAAACTATGATCAATATCAACCAAAAATGAATTGGTTAAAACATCTGCATGAAAATATTTTAAAAAAAGTTCTGTTGGGTGTAACTATGCTCAAGTGTATACACAAACAGGAATCATATAACCAGTGTAAAAAATTCTTAAAATATTTGGAAAATTGCATCTATTTTGGCATAATGTTGCCTATTCATCACTAAAAAAGTTATCATTATTGCTACTTCTAGAAAGGCCAGTAAATGCTATAAACATATTATAATACTACCTACTACCTAATGCCTACTACCTGAGATTTCTAAGAAAACCAAAGTATTGAGATGAACATTTTGAAAATTTAAACTCATTTGGGATCACATAGACCCTAATTTTAAGATAAGACACCTTTATAATATAAACACTGGTATGGTATATAGGTATATACAGTTCGATTTTAGAAGTGGGATAACTTGTAGGCTTATATTTAGGATATTAGGATAGGATATTTAGGATATATTTAGGAGTATTTAAAGTGCCATTTTTTGTCTGTGTGGGACTTTGTTGATATTCAAAAAAATTCAAAACATTTCTGTTTTTACCAATCAAATTTTTTAAAATTAACTTCATCATTCCTTGATGGAAATATATTCACTCAAGTATTTCTATTCTCCGTTTTGGAATATTGCCAATCGAAATTAGGTTCAAAACAAATGCACGAGACAAGCACATCTGGTGACAAATTTTCTGCCAAACTTTTCCGTTCACTGAATTAAATTTGGGTTTTTGGTGTATGTCATTGCGTAGAAACAAGCAATCAATGTGTTTTTATTGCTAGGAAGACAGGAAGAAAAAATAAATTCTTTGAATATCATGTTTAATTGCTCTCGTAGTGATGTAGGAGTCAAATTTAGATCAGTTTTAAGGTCACTCTACTGGTGACGTTCTTGAATGACATGAGCTTTAAGGTATAATCTGGTAGGTTTACTTCTTGTACATGTACTTATGTTGAAAGAAGGCGTCCTGATTTTTTTTAAGTTATTTTAACAGTCGTAACCCGAGAATTATCGGGGCTTAATTAGGTTTTTCAAGTTTTGTATTCTCTTCTAGTTGGTACAACTTGAGAACGTTCCTTAATACATATATTTATTAGTTGTTATACTTGGAATTTGCAATGATTTTATTCTATGTAGGCATATGCATGGTAATGTGGTTTTAAGTCCAGACTAAATGTATAACATGTAAGTGTGCAGTGATTGCCTATTTCAAGGGGTCGATAAAGATATTTCTATGTTCACTAAATTTGTAGTTTGTTAGATAAAAAACTGAATTAAATGCTAATAGATTTTATTATATAAACTTGTACTATAAATTGTTTTATTTTATTCATTTTAGAACTCGAACGTTTACAAAATGGAGGAGCTCCTATGAAAAACTCTGCACCTAGTGATCCTCGATATTTGGAAGTTACCAAAGATAAACCTATCAAGCTTCAAGTGAAGATATTAGTTCCCGTCAAGGACCATCCAAAAGTATGTTATTTGGCTAATTACGAAATAAAACAAAATTAAAAAAATTAACTATTTTTCTTAATAATCGTGTAATACCAGTTTTATGTTTCAAAGATCGTTTATAGTTAATAGGTTAATAAAGATGATAAGATGGTAGTATAATGCCCTACATTATGAATATTAATCCGTTGTAAGGTTAACTTAGCGTGGTAAAATGTTTGTGGATTTTCGAAAGTAGTTAATTTAAGCTGAAATTAATTATTCGCGACGTTAAATTGTGTATCTATAAATCAATTTTCATTTCTTGATACGTTGCTCTTTGATACTTATTCACATGTTCATCATACATGTAAATACGCAAGCACGATCTTAAACCTTCAATTAATATTGTTTCAATTTATACTTAGCTTGAGTGATTTTAGACAGGAGAAGTGGACTTCTCATTAATCTACTTGTATACAAAAAACAATTTCTAAGCTATGATATAATAGCATGTTTGATAGTGCATGTACATTGAACTCTGTGGGCAAGAAGGTCTATAATCATCCCTTATTTTCGATGATTAACCCTTTGAAGACTTCCTGATTTTTTTTAAATTTCAGTGAACACCTGACACAAAGATTTTAAACATATAATATAATTTATTTTAATATATAAGAATAGTGTATATTTGAAGCAAAGCTAATCAAAGCTTACCAAACCTATTTTTCATCAAGAAAATACTTCATAAAAAAACATGAAAACAGTAAAAAATATGAACAACAATTTAAATTGATTGAAACTCTTTAAACTAATTTTGAGGATTTTTTGATTGTTTTGGTTATTATGGCAAAATTTCGTCAAAATTATGCCTATAAATTGATATTATTAAATATAGCAGTAAGGGACTTCAACTTAAAAATATATCTGACAACCACCTAAAATTTTAAATAAAACCAAACTATCGAAATCAACATTTTGAAGATTTTACACTTGGGTCACCTATAGACCCCAATGTGGTCGCCATGGGTCTAACACAATACAATGTCATGTAAAGGCTATTGCCAATACATTTTGGCAATAGGTTAAGAAAATTTGTTTACAGAAAAGGATACGTTTTAAATGTTAATTATAATGCTTCAATACCTTCAACACAAGTTTTATCTACTAATGGCGTGTCAATATTACCCTAAGAAAATGTTGCAATTTACTTCGATCATTCCCCTAAGCTAATGTTTAGATAAATAAGAGTAACGTCTGCATCATTTAAATTCTTCCTTTTTAAGGATACAAAAGGGAATTCAATTTATTTTGTAGCAATTTGTAAAACTTAGATGGTATGCATATTCTGGACAACCCTAATTTATTTACGTGGCTATGAGCGGTTTGCAACACAATTCCATTCCAGTTTGTAATTATAAACTCTCACTTAGTTTAAGCCTAACTAATTCTGTCTGTAATTTATTAATGCATTCTCCACTTGCAATTGGAGCGGAAGATATGTGCCACTGCATCGCACATACAAGTATTTAATTGAATACCTCATTAGCGTGCATTGGGACTAAACTGAGAGGATATGGCAAGTTATGAAACTAGCAATTGTCCTTGTTTAACAAAGCACCAAATATTTACTAAATTGGTATGGGTGCCTTGCAAACTCTTCACCAAGAAATAAAAAAGACAAGTCCTTTGAATTCCTTGACTGCTTACAATATTTACAAGACCGGTTTCCAAAATCGTGAAATATGCCTTTTCTAACGGTTAAAAAGCAAGTGATACATCTGCAAAGAGTTACTATCTTATCCAAACGAAATTATCCAATGGAAGGCATTAAGCATATTTGCAGCTATGACACTTTTTAAAACCTTTTATTTAACTTCACATGGATGAAGGTTTTCTTGTGATTGTTTGTTTGGTTCGACTTCTTTGATGTCCTTTTTAACCAACTTTTACATGTCCTACAGAGCTGAAAATGTGTGTGCAGCTCAGCATCATGTAACATTTTCACCTATGCTATTTTAGTACATTTCTTTGACATTATTCTAGCCAAAATTTTACAATTTTAAATGTAAAAAGAATGCATTTGTAGTTATAGCCTAGAACGCTGACAGGCTACAGAGCGCTGGGCGATGGCGTCACCACTGGTTTTGCTAAGAGTCGACACAATCTCCACCCAGATATGCCTACTACATGTACTTTCAAATTTTCAGGCATACATGTATTTCGGTTAAGGCTAGATTTTATTCAGTAGGTTTGTTAACCTTTCGATCAACCCTTGACATTTACTAAAATGAGCATTAAAATGCATTAAAATCAGTTTTGTCGTTCATTCTACTTTATTATGCCTGTTTCCAATCGATAAAGTATGCTAAACATAAATATTAAAAAAACAGTAATTAACATTTTATTACTAGACTCGCCTGTTTTACCTGTCTATCGCACGCAAATTCTGAAGTATTTATTGAAAGAAACATCGGTTTTAGAATTGACAATTCAACTAAAGCAGCATCTGCTTGAAAGCGATAAATGTGGTCTAAAATTCTCAATTTCATTCCCTTCTATAAACTATATTTCACTGTATATTTTTTCAAGCAATAATCCTATTATCTTGGCTCTTATCAAACCCTAACGTATTCACCCTAAAATGCATAAAACTAACACCTTAAGTATCTATAAAAGCAGCTTCTGATATATAGCGCGGTGATCCGTGGAGGTTGGGAGTGCTTCAGATTTAACCACTTCTACATTAGGGTGTTGGAAAATACTGTTTTTAGTACAACTAAAGTGCCAAAATTTGTGAGAGTGGGAATTTGCATAAAAAAACACGTGGGTGGTGTGCCAGCTAGACACGGTTGCAAATATTGTTACGTAAGACTTTACCAGTTGGTAAAAATGCTGTTTGACTATATTATAATATTCATTTGACTTTATAGTTAACATGGCCAAAATAAAGTCACCTATAGATCATTTTTACACTTTCCAAGACACAAAGTACCGTTTCACCCATTTTTTACCCTTGCCAAGGTTTTACGTTTTGCAACTATTCGTAAACTTTTGAAGTAAAAGCAAATTAAATTTGATTTCAGATTTTCATATATCAATTTAAAAATTTCAAAACAAGGGGCAATGTCTGTATGATATGTTCATCTTAACCCAAACCTTTCTTACTTGTGGGAATAACACTTAATTGACTTAGTAAGTTAGCATTAGTTCCTTCCTTACAAACAAGCCAGTCATTTCTCAAATTAATGTATCCAGTCAGGTGTCAAATTTAATTTTGAATGCAGACTAACTTTCGGGAAATGATCTTATCAGAAAAGTACTGCAACTTTGAAGTTTTACCTTGCATCATGCATCTGCAAATTTAATCATGTGAACGAAATGACGGAGCTTGTTTTTTTATGCCCTTCAGGAGTCTATAGATTTTAATAAGAGGGTGTACACCCCCATTTAAGTGTATCAAATATGTAATTAGTAAGTAGAGAATAACAGGAGGAGGGGGGAAAGGTGTTTTTAAGACTTGTATCTAACTATTAGATTATGGCTAGGAGTGGAGAGGGTAGTAAACTATAACTGACAGACAAATTAAGTTTGAAAGGCGAATATTTTTATAATAAGCTTGCATTTTGCTTTTGCTGGGATTTAGCATGATACGGATAATAAATCATATGTTTGGCTTGACAGCCTAATGCTAGAGAAAATGGCGGGAGAGGCATTGTTGTGTACACGTTGACTAAAACAAGGGGATAAAGGTGACGAAGACTTTGACACCTATGAAAAATGAGAAAAACGGATTTGAGCAAGTATTTAAGGAGAATGATATTTGTGAAGTCGTAAACACGTGCTGCACTAATGTAGGGGGTAACCCATACATTAATTAAGAGAAATTGATCATTTTAATGAAAGAACTTAAGTTAGTTATGGATGGAACCCAATTCTTTCAAAAACACACTATTTTTAAAAAGTGTCACTGAAGTGAATTGCACATTTGTGAGTGATAAATGGATGGCATTAATCCTTATTAAAAATACCAGCTCGAGTGATCTTTATACATTTGTTAATGCTACACATAAAAAATTCTGATGTAGTGTTTTGTGTAATAATATTACAGTGGAATTCGCTTATTACGATCTTCAAGGGACCTAAGAAATCAGATCGTATTATCCGAACTTTGTTGAATCCGGATTTATGAAAAATAAAACGTACTTGTAATAACGGTAATAATGTACATGTATACACAGAAATACAAGTTTAAATTTTTTTACATATATTTATTAAATCTTTTGACGGAAAAAAATCGAACAACATGTACAGGTGTATTTTGCTGGGAATTAAAAAGAATTTTCAAGCTTTTTTATAAACAATAGTGAAACCGTTTATGCCAATAGTGAGATAACAATTATTCAATAATAAAAATAAATTTTAAAGTTTGCATAGTTCTATAGTTCATGTATTTCTAAATTTTAAAATTTAAACAAATATCAAGCAGTGAAATGCACATGTATAACAATGCATTTAATAAATTTGACTTAAATTTAAAACAAAATCCGAACAATTTTAGCTTTTTTGAAAGTTATTGTTTCATTAGTAAAAAAAATAACAATAATATTTTAGATAAAATACAACACAACTTTAAAATCATTTTGTCATTTCATCATTGTTATATCCAACATCGTAGTATCCAAACAAAATTAATGTACATGAGATAACAGACCAGCCAAACACATTGCGGAGTCGTTGTATATACCCGAAGTAGCCCTGTTTCTGGCATCGTTATTTGCGAATTCCACTGCATATGAAACATTGATGAGTGTATATTGGTCTCAATTCCTTGTATCTGAATAACCTTTATCGATGTTTTACTCAAATTAGTGAGTTAATAAGTGATCTATGATTTAATTGAAAAGAATGGAACTTAATTAGTTAAAACTGGATATGAAACAATAATATTAAATTTGCAAAGGAAGCTTAAGATAACATTTCAGAAGGGATGATAAGGTTTCCAGAATACTCCAGATAATAGCACATCTGCTATTTCTCTAGGATATTGATTTTTCAACATTTTTTTCCTTCAATCTACTACTTAAAAAGTAAGGTGAATCCTCAGGTGGTTACATTTTTTCTCTTTTTATGTTTTTGCAATATGCAGTTTAACTTTGTTGGAAAACTGCTGGGCCCAAAAGGAAATTCTTTGAAAAGACTTCAGGAAGAAACATTAACAAAAATGGCCATTTTAGGACGAGGATCGATGAGAGATAAAACTAAAGTAAGAATTTCTAAGTGACTAATCATTATATTAATCTAATTACTTCATTTTGAATTTTAGCTTTGAATTTAAAACTCGGTTGTATGTTTGCTTTCATGTTAAACTATATCCAATTAATCCGTTGATTAAATTATAAATAAATTTTACCTACATAATAATTGTTATTTATTAAACTCCAGAATTGTGTGCAAATAGATTTGCTGAAAAGTGATGTGATTTTACTGATAATTTCACCTGTTTTTCGTTGACTTTAGGAGGAGGAATTAAGACAGATGAATGATCCTAAATTTGCTCATTTAAATGAAGAACTTCACGTTGAAATCAGCACTTTTGCTCCGCCGGCCGAAGCTTATGCTAGAATTTCACATGCCATGGCTGAAATCAAGAGATTTCTTGTACCTGTGAGTAATTACTTCATTTTTTACATTGAATTTTTATTTTATTAATATCTGTGGTTAATTATGCAAAAATTCATCGTACAGTAGAACCTGTCTAAAATAATACTCTTGGGACCAAAGAAAAGTATTATTTTAGACAGGTTATAATTTCAGACAGGTTCACTTGTAAACATGCTGCAGTGTATACAGCTGCGAAATAGGGAATTTCCCCTTTTTGTATCCTTCATGAGTCACTAGCTATTGGTCGACGCTATTTACACAGCTACAAAATAGGGAATTTCCCCTTTTTGCATCCTTCATGAGTCACTAGCTATTGGTCGACGCTATTTACACAGCTACAAAATAGGGAATTTCCCCTTTTTGCATCCTTCATGAGTCACTAGCTATTGGTCGACGCTATTTACACAGCTACAAAATAAGGAAATTTCCCCGTTTTTTCAATGATTATTATACCTGTGTACATTTATAGATGATTTAGTAGTTTTTGGGGGTATCACACGCAATTCCATTGCAGTTGTATTGTTAAATTGATATTCCCTTAAAAAATCATTGGGACCAATAAAAATTATTTTAGAGAGGATATTATTATACACAAGATTATTTTACACAGGTTCTACTGTATTAACGTCACGATTTTGAGAAATTCTAAATTGTTTTTTCAGCTAGCAAAATCGATGTGTAAATTACAACAATTTGCAATAGCAGAAACACTAAAAATTGATTAGTTTTTTTTTAATATAGGATTTGGTATACCAATTGATATATCGTATCGATTGCCATAATCTCTGAAAAGCTTCTCTAAGGTCTAGAATCCGATCTAAGAAGCTTATTTATCCTGATGTTTCCTGGAGACTGATTTTTCAAGTTTAATTGAATGAGGAGGAAATGTTACCAGGGAAAATCCTCTATTTTAAAATTCAACCCTGACCCCCTCATTAGCAATGTAGAATGAAAAATCAATAAGGTATTTGGAAGTTAGTGGGTTTATAATGCTTCTATTGTGAGGCTTTTGGGTTTTTGAGATGAGGTTTCTTTAACGTTTTATGTAAAAACCAATTAAGGTTTAAAAAAGATAGTTCAGTAAATCTAAAAGATCTTTTATTACTTAATCAGTCCTCAGAGTAGTTACTTTTTTGATGACTTATAAGTTTTATTAAGCCAGATTTTCATAAAAAGAGGCTGCTTAATGAATAGTTTAACAATGTTGACAATACATCCTGTCTATCTTTAATGGGATGCTAAACCCAAGACAAACTCTATTTGCCATATAATTTTTTTTTCGAAAATGCACATGAATAGTTGCCTCATAATAAGCGATTTTTAATGCAATTTTTCACACAAAAAAATTGTTTACCGTTTAGTATGTGACTATATTGCCTTGTACCATTCAGAATTGATTTTAATTATGGGGGTTGCATACCAGAACAAGCCTTTCTTTCTAAATTATTTTTTTATTTCCTTTTGGAAACCATTAGGAACAAATTTAGTATACGAGGACCTAGCTGTGTTTAAATTTTTTGTTTATGCAAAAGTATATTCCATTTCATGGGAATATGTCTGTAAAGTATATCATTGCATAGGGTTTGGTAAACTTTATAGTCATATTCTCATGTAATGGAATATACATTTAAATAAGCAAAAAATTTAAACAAATAATAGAATATACATGCATATGCAAGGCCTCGTATATATCATTTGTTTCTAACATTTTCCAAAATAAAATCTGTGATAGTTTTATGAAAGTCATGTGTTATGTAAAGATTGCTGTACATGATTGGTCATTGATTCTTCAATACTCTTTCTGTTTTCCTAGGACTACAACGACGACATTAGACAAGACCAATTAAGGGAGTTGGCCTACATCAACGGCAATGCTACAGCGCCTCCGCCACCACCCCCTCCACCACCACCGTCCAGGAGGGCTGGTGCCCCACCTCCCCCACCCCCTCCTCCGCCACCACCCCTCGTGGCCACAGCAGCCCGATCCACAAGAGTTGGATTACTAGCCACACCACCTGGTGAGTGGGGCTCCTGGGTGTGCTCGTAACTTCTGGAACATTGAGTTTGCTTAATGTTGAATAAACAGTGCTGAAATTGCTGTTCCCAACTGTTCTTTCCTATTTATTCCACCATGATTGTTTTTATTTGCAGCTCGTGCAGTGGCTGCTAGGTCAGGAGTTTTACCGCCCCCACCACCCCCTGGCAGGACCCTACTCAGAGCAGCTCTTCCACCTCGCCAGGCGGCGTATCGTCCTGTATCAGTGGCCGAATCACGGCTTAGGACCGAAGATGGTTATGTAAGTATTTCTGATGAAGCCCTAGTTTCAGATGGCAACACTTGGGTATGTTTCTCTGTAGATTTCTGGGCTGGACTTGTCCTTCCAATTTCGATGTCTAATTTCCCTAGGGCCCATTATGTCATTACAGTTGGTCCTATTCGAAAAATCTAAAAAAAATGTTTTTAATTTCAAAGTTATCCAAAACTTTATATATAAAATCACTGCTACATATAGTTAAAAAAATTAATTTAGATTATCCACATTGTTTTTGGAAAATGAGTTTAAAACTAGATAATCATATGCTGCAATGCTCCGTTGATTTAAGAGGGGTTGTATACCAGCATAAGCCTTTTTCTCTAAATTTTTTTATTTAATTTTGGAAACTAGTAGGAACAAATGGAATATGCGAGGACCTAGCATAAATATTCTTTTATTTGTTTAATTTTTTTTGTTTATGTATATGTATATTCCATTTCATGGAAATATGTCTGTAAAGTTTATAATTGTTGAGGGCCTGGTAAACTTTCCGGACATATTTCCATGAAATGGAATATACATATACATAAACAAAAAAATTAAACAAATAATAGAATAGATATGCTAGGTCCTCTTATATTCCATTTGTTCCTAACAGTTTCCAAAATTAAATTAAAAAATAATTTATAAAAAAAAAAGATTTATTCTGGTATGCAACCCTCTTAATGAATTGCATTTACATGTAAATGTAAGCAAAACAATGTACTTTTTCAATTTAGTTTGATCATAGCTAACTTTTGTAGTTTTTGTTAGTTTTTTGCATGTACCTAGACTTAACTTTATCATATATTAATATATTTTCTATAAACTCTTGTTAGGTCTACGATGATGGTTATGCATATACCGATGCCTATGAACAAAGGTAAGCCAAATTAAATTAGGGCACTTTACCTGCCTGAACTTTTATTATAAATAATTACTTATGAATTTATGTTTTGCTACCCTCATTGCACATCACATTCAAAGAGCACAGAAACCTCGTTTCATTTTTGGCCATATAGCTACACGTGCACCATTCTCTATCAGCATGACCTAGTTATGCCAACTCATTGGCAGATTCAAATATGCATGCAGAAGCCCTGCAATTAATCTGATTTGCTTTTTATCACTCGCTTCAGCGATGCGTACTATGATTATGCATCGGGGGCAGCGGCAGCAGCTACCGTCGACCCTTATCCAGATGAGTATGCAGCCGAGTTTGCAGGTAACTTATGAATTCATTAAATATTAATTTTATCTCATAATTGCTCCGCTGGTACTTGTGTTTTTCTCTCGACTACCGTTCCCATTTAACGCGAGTAGATTGCGTGCCAATCCTTACTGTTGCAATTATGCAGACAATAAATTTTTATGAAACGAGGATGCATGGATTATGAGTCCAATCAATGAAAAAAAGCATGTTTATTTGATGACGGGATGCTATAAAACAGAAATTGTACTCTGAAAAACCAATTGTTTTGGTAAATGCCTGTTTTATTGATCGTTTAAAAAATATTGCTCTGTTGTCGAAGCTTCTAAAAGTTAGTTTGGTTAAGATATTGCATAATGAATACCCATGGATACTTCAAACTTTTAGACAGTTTAAAAACTGTTTTTCTCGTCTTTTGAATGAACAACACATGAAATTAAGACTAAAATCATGAAGTTCAATCAAAGTCAATCGATGGGAAGAGCATGTTTATTTAATAAAAAGTTGCAATAAAACAGGACTTGTACTTGTAAAAACGAATTCCTTCTGGTAATTTTCTGTTGTATTTTCAAAAATTCTAACTTGTTGTTTGTTGCGTTTTTTTTTAAACTTCAAAATATTGCCTAATCTGGTTCTACAAATGCATGCTTTAAAATTTTGAAGTAAATGTGACACCTTTAATTGCAATTTCTACCCCACTGTTTGCAAAATTTAAGGAAAAATGCGTACAGGGAAAATTGCACACACTTTACTAAAAGTTACCTAACAAAACTTAACCCAAATTATCCATACATGCATTGTCAAAGTTTTCCCCAGTCTACAACATTTGGTCTAATTTTTGCAAAATATGACCTATTCCTGGTATAACATTCCATAGAGAACAATAGAGAAATTCTATTAGTCTTACTGGTTTCTATCATTCTATTAACTTTTTATTGATTTTGTATTGGCTGGATCATTTGACAATAATTTAAAGCAGTTCAAACTTTTCTATGATCATATTGTCAACAATAGAAATCAATGGGCCATATAACAATAAAAAAATTGACCAAGGATGCCATCTAAACAACAAACACTGTGAGCAAACTGTTGCATCTTCAAAAGTAAGCCCAAGAAAATAAATTTGCAAAATTTTATTGAAAAGTTTACTATTGGATTTCTTGCATTGCAATGCTCATGCGTATTTTCGATCTAGTGCATTTTCACGTGAAAGTTGAAACTTGAAAGTCAATTAGATTTATTCCTGTCGCTAAACCTGTTATCAAAATTTAAAACCATTCTTCCGTATGAGTGGAAAGAAATGAATGGGTATACCCTTTGGCTGTATATATGTGTATGAATAGAATTGCAATATACGATCGATAAGCAATTTCCACTTAGTATATTTATCGATCGATCCTTGCCTCTAGGTGCAAATGTCACTGGTAGGAAACTCAAATTGAAATTGCATTTTTTGTTTGTGAGCAGCTGGGCATGCCCATATGTCTATTAGGGCTACTGTTAGCTTGTTCTCACTCTGCCATGCGTGCTGCTTAAGGAAAACTCTTTAACGTTTGGAAATTTGAATTTGTGTTTAGGGGCCATTTCATTGCAAAGTGCATGATTCTAGCGGGATATTTTTTTTTCTCCTTGCAATATAATGACTAGGCACAGTGACATCACTTTAGAATATTGATTAAGTATTGTGGCCATCTGTTTCCTTATTTCATTGGCTCAATACCTTAAATTGTTACGGCACGCTCTTTGTAGTTCTGTAGATCTCCTTCGATTTGTTGAGAAACTATAAAACATGGCTATCTCGAGCTTTTCTGTATGCTAGCTTACGATAAATGCTGAGAATGAACAGCTGGAAACATCTCAAGACTGTTTTGATATACTTTTTTGTTTCTTGAAAGTGGATACATGTTGGATATTGGACAATTTGGACTAGATCACGAAAAATTTAAAGTTATAACAATGTATTTCAGTTCTTTAAATTACCAATGCATACATGCATCTGATGATAATTATTTGGCATTTGAATTATCTGGCATAATGTTCTTAAAGGGGCCATTCCATAGAGGACGCCTGGTAATAATGGGGAATGGATTGGTTGACTCAACAATGGGAATATCAGAAATTCATGAATTTGTACCTGCATGAAGTTTGGCAAAACAGTAGAACCTGTTTAAAATAATACTCTTGGAGGCAGGAGGAAATATTATTTTGGACAGGTTCAGCTGTAATCATGCTGCATTGTATACAGCTGCAAAATAGGGAAGTTCCCTTATTTTTCAATCGTTATACATGTACATGTATAGATGAGCATCTCCCTGAATTTTTGTTTCCATCTTTGCCATTTTTGCAGTTAAATTGTTGATATTCCCTTAAAATTCATTGCATGAGACCATTAAGAATTATTAAATATCACTTTATGGAGGTTTATTATTTTATACATGGGACCCAAGTGGGTACCAGCAATTTTTATTGTTTTAGAGAGGATATAATTTTACGTAGGATTATTTTAGACAGGTTTTACTGTTTTTTTTGCAAAAATGATAGAAAATCCTTTAATAAAACAAAGATTTTATGGGACCAAACTGTAAGCGTAACATCAGTCCTGTAGCAAAGTTGGAAGTTTTTTCAGCTTTATAAACCAAACAGGAAAATTCTTGAAATTGCAGAAGAATTTCAACCAATATGCCACTTGTGAATAAATTGTCCACCTACATGCAGAAACGTGTCCTTTGTAGATGTTCTGTAATTAAGTCTCCAAGAGCTTTTCCATGAAACCCTATTACATGTAACATTTTTTTGTATTGCAATGTCACTGAACATTTGTGTTTTTATTCATAATAGCAAATGACGATTGGCGACTTGGAAGCGATTCCTCACGTCTTAAAGCTCCTCCAACCCGGCCATCAACACGGTCATCTTTCCGTGACCATCCGTACGCCCCAGCACCGCCAACAGCCTCTGCGGTGACCACTACACCATCGAGGTTCTAGTTCCTTCAGATCACAGGAGCTGGGAGAATGCATCTTCATAAGGTGGAGTCGCTCCAAGAATCTCTTCTAGCCACAAACAATCCGCTGATTCTCTAGGATCAACTCTGACGGTGCTCGGCCCCCAAGGGCAGCCTCGCTAATCCAAGGTATCTGTGCCCCAGTGGGATTTTGCTTCAATCCATTGATAAGTGGTTTAAATGTAGTTCTAAAACAAACAATTGCGAGATGAAGAGTTCATCAAATCGTGCGTTTTCTAATAATGGCTTGAACGATCTGGGTCTGTTCAAACTTTTTTCAAGCTACCCAAAGTCGATATTCTGCTCAATTACGATTCACTTTCTTCCCATGCTCACGGTTGCTCTTTTCTGGCACCATTTTATCTCAGAGAATTTGCACTATCTTGGACACTTACACTTATAGGTTTTGTCAGAAATTTACTTTTCTGTTACTTCCCCTGATAACAGAATATCTTTGATCCAGAGATTTGACTTAGTGATTCTTGTGCAATAGGCTGCTATTTTAAGGTAAGTAAGGTTTCCATGACCAAAACTACTAAATTCGGCCACCACTTTTTAGATTTTGAAAATTGGTATTCTATGAATCCTAACGAAAAAGGCTTATGGAAAATCCAGAAAAAAAGCTTTTTTTTAAATGCTGGTAATCGAGAATTACATTTACACGTGTATTTCTTCTAATCGCATTCTAATCATTCAAACAATTTTCTACTTGATGTTTGCAAAGAAGTGATTGCTTCCCCATCATGTCTCATTTCGATGTTTGTGTATATAATGCTTTCAGTGAGTTATTTGAAGTGTGAATTGTGTCATTTTAGCTGCGTTTTAATAGTTAATGCCAACAGTATTTATTTTTTCAACAGTCAGGTTTTGTTTTATGTTAAGCTTGGAAAGCAAAAGATTTATTATTGACATTTTATATTTAATATTTTTTCTTCATGTTGTCTATATAAGTTTGTTAAAACGGAAAAGGATGAGTTTTATCAGTGATTCCATAAAATATATACAATGAACCAAAATTCACTGCCACCCTTTTTTTTTTCTTAAATCTTATAGTTATGAAAATTCTGTTAATGCGTTTAAATAGGAAGAAATGTGTTCTCTATCCACTGATGTTATTATACATTTTACCTACAACCATGTTTTCTGGGAACCCAAATTCTAACTTTTTAGCCGTAACACTTTGGACAAAATGTCAAATTAGGAAAAAGATTATTATGGTCTGTTTGTATGAAATCAACTGTTTTCGTTCTCATTTCCAATTATTTTAAGCTTTTACATTGTTTTTAAGAACAGAGGGAAACGAAATAGTAACTACGCTGCAGTACAGTGGTGTATCGCATATCATGGAGTGTAGTGAATAGAATCTTCACTGCAGTTCAACACTGTGCTGCAGCGTAGCTACCATTTTTCGTTTCTCTCTGTTCTTAAAAACATTGTAACAACTTTAACTAATTGCCAATGAAGACGAAAACAGTTGATTTCATACAAACAGACCATAATAATCTTTTTCCTAATTTGACATTTTGTCCTAAAAATTTCCGTAAAAAATGATCTTAGATAAAATCTAATAACATAATTGTATAGAGCACATATAACATTATATCTAACCGCATTAACAGAATTTTCATAACTATAATATTTTAGAAAAAAAGTAGGGTGGTAATTACTTTTGGGCCACCCTGCATATCGCAAAACCTGGAGTTGTCAGGTAAATTCAATACAGTATGTTATTAGTTATCACAAAAGTCAGGAGAGAGCACACTCAGCTATCCCTACATCTATGGAAATGTGTATTTCCTTTTTAAATTAATTTTAATATCGTTTTATGTAAATAAAAATCGAGTTCTTTTCATAAGTTTTTATCCGATAAATAATGTTATCTACTCATACAATAACGAGTGTGACCTACGTGAATTCTGATACAATGGACTGCGATGTTAAAATTGCTTTCGAACATCCCTTTATCGTACAAAATGGACAGTTGAAATATTCCACGCCTTCAGATCAGATAGAGGAAGCATTTTTATGTTTCAATTTAATGTTATAAGGTAACTGACACGTATTGAATAAAGTATAGATTCCAAGATTTATTACCGAATTTTTATTCTTCTTATCAAAATTTGCTATGCTTCAGAGATAAGTTTGTGACCTTAAGGTGTCACAGATGTCTGTTACGTTTGAACTGTAAGTGGTTTGACATTCGCAAAGATTATTAAATTTTGTAGCTGACAAAGCATCACTTTCACTTTCAATGAAACAGTGCTATGAAATCCCCACCGAAAAAATGTGCAAGGTTTGGTAAAATCTTTGATAAAACTCGCCCTTTTCCTATTTCAGTTTTTGCAATAGAGTAATATATGTTAAAGCATAAAATTTAGTAGGCAGAACCACACTTGTCCCATCTGGTTATTCTAAATTGAATGTTTGAATGGACTATGTTCAGTGGAAGGCAGAACACATTGGTTTTATTGACGCTTCTAAATGTATCATTTTAGTTTTTGTGTTCAAGAATGTGTTAATAAGACGTATAAACACCTCACCTTTTATACGCTATTACATAAGGGCTCTCTATGAAAATAATTTACAGGGTAAAGGACTATTTTGGCACACTTGAATTAATATATAAATGTTACGCCCTGTCATATTTATAAATGATCATTTTTAATTCTGCACCCTTCTTTGGAAATTCAGTGTAGATTTTTTTCAATTTTTTCATACACCTGTTTATATCATTTGCATTTAAAATCAGTATTATGTAGTTCTCTATGTGTTTTGATGTTCTTGTTTACAACCTAGTTGAAACCCATTTTTTCGCTAATGTGTATTTAATAGGGTTGATGAAGCCTTGCTTTTCTGTTTGGTGTTGTTGTTAAGTCCAGTTGGTTTTTTTTTTTGTTATTGTTCAGCATTTTTCATTAATTCTCTATTATTCAATTAAATATATAAATCTTTTAAAAGTTGCCACTATAATTATATAATTAACGAGTCCTTAAATAATTGTTTAACTTAGTTGAAATAAGCATATATGCCACAGTTTTATCGCTGAAAACAATTTTTAGTATTGTATATTCGGGTGTTTTAAAATAAATTTATTAATAATTGGATATCATATCGCTTTCATAAATAAAACATAACTAATATCAGAAACGCTTGAGTTCCAAATAATAATATTAATTACTACAAATATAAATCAATTTCATATTAATAACGGTAATCATATTTTTAGAGGAAACACCTGTGCTTAATTTTATGTTCATTAGTTCTTGTTATCTATAAATTATTTTTAAATATTATTAATTCTGGTTTTAAAACAGAAGCGGATGTCCCAAATTAATTTTTTTGCACTATTACTTCATTATTTCGAAAAGTTTACACCTATCGATAATTGTATTTGATTGTAAATTTTCTAATCTTAAGCCTCCCTTAGTTGTAATTTTAATGAAAATTAATTACTACATTACATTGTAATTTCCCTTTAAATCTTCCCTAAATATACTATGAATCAGTTTTAGAGGCAAACCCTGCACTACATATGGGTTTAAAGCTATGAAGATATCCCTGAATTAAAAAAGGTAAAAACTATTTAACTCTTTGCATTAATTCGATGACATTGATTATAATTAAATTAGCGTGCTAATTATAAATTCTATCAGTCTTTATAAAATACTAATTAAATTCAGTTCTCACAATTGGGAAGTTAAATGGAATGCTCATAAATAAATATAGTGAAACCTCGAATAAATGAACACTATGCTACTGAATTGATAAATTTACATCGTGTCTATGTAGCCTTTTAAGGAATATACTTAGTATGTGTCTGCAACAATAAAATTTAATTAGAAAAAATTGTAAAAAATGATTTTAAAAATGCAAAACAGTAATATCACTGTAAATTAATCAATTCTATGCCAATTTGAAAAAAAAAAACAAATCCTATAAACCATTACCTAAATTATAATTAACATCTTATAAATGTTTAAAATTAAATAACAAAAAATAAATATGCTAATTCACTGTTATCGTACGAGTATACCACTCGATATAATATACATATATGAAGAAAATAAGCTTACAGGGTGTGTGATAAGATTGTGGTTAAACGAATTTTTACACACCCTGTATACAGGTGAAAATGTTGATTCATTACATGAGTAGGGAATAATCATATCGTATTGGTGACCTCGTGATAAAACTAATTTTGTTCGTTCAAACGAGGTTTCACCATACACCACAAATAAAAACTTCGTATCTTTGTTCATATCAACTTAAAATATTTAGACATTATTGTTAATATTTATATTATTATTAGGTAAATGAATTTATAGTTAGCATATGTATGCTTCTTGTATAGCCGGGAATGTGCGAACTAATATTAAAAATAAATCTAACTATGCAAATTAAATACGTAGTAATTACTATTTCGCAAATTCCCTGTTAATTATTATATACAGTATTTGTCACTTTTCATAAAGCAAAAAATGCACAATATTTTGAGAATGTTAGATATACAGAATTTTAAATTGAAAGGGTACAATTTCAATATTATTTTTTAAATATTATCATCATGTACAGTACATTTAGTTTACAACTCTACAGTAAGTGAACCTGCTTAAGACTTGGATGGATTACTTTTTGTCAATATCATAATGTTTGTCCAATTAAGTACAAAATATTTAGTCCAAATTGAAAATTAAATAGAAAGATATTTTGAAAAGTTTGGATAAATTGTCTACTGTATACCTTTTGAAGGAAATATCATAATACCAAACAGCAAAAGATGTATACATGTATTTGCTTAAAGCTCCATTACTCTCTGGAGCAAGCACTATACCTGCAATGTTAAATTTGAAAAGCCATTTACTCCTTAAATTATAAAAATAAATTAATGAAAAAATTGCTTGATATTCATCACGTTTTTTGTGCATCCAGAGGGTAATTAGCCTTAACGAATTGTGCATTCTATGCAATATGAACTTGTTAAAATATTATTTGTGTAGACATTTAAAACTAACTGTTCCCTTTATGTATACATATTCAACATATTTGAGTCAAAATTTTCAATTAATTATATATTTCTCTTCTAATGTTGCAGAGATGATGTAACACACCGAAACAAGCCTTCATTACATGGAATTTAGTTTCTCAATGGGTAAGTTTGATCTAATAATACTCAAATATGCTCATATAAATGATTTGATGTTTGTTACATAATTTTCAATTTTTATATTTATAGTGCCGTGTTATCGACTGCAGTTGATCTTAAATACGTTGGATTACTTTTTAAACTTTTGAATTGTTTTATATTCAAAACAAGCGTAATTTTTTCATTGTTTTTTTAAAATTATTACCTTAAGCGTTATTGAGCCTATTATATATACCTGTAATGTTCCATTCCAATTTATCCGGTTCATTTTGTTTTCCATCAACACGGCAGCTTTTTTCATTTTTCATACAAGTACCTAAGATAAGTAACTACATTATTTATTACAGAATTTGTTGCTAATACCAATTAGAAAAGTTAAGAAACATGGACGAATTATACGATCTTGAAGCATTGTACGTTCTGTAATTTTTTGATAAGTTATACAGTATCTTAGCCTTGGAATTGATTGCTTTTTTTAAGGAAATTACTACAAATTTACTGACAATCTTAGTCAACATTCATTAATAACAGTTTTTTTTTAAATCTTATTATCTTGTCTAAATTATCAAATTTTCAAGCAGTATCCAGGGTATTATGTTAGTAATTCAAATCCACATAATCTTCCCATGTATACGAAAGTATAGTTGATGTAGTTATAAAATCAGTTGTTTAAAAAATCAAATACGTATGCTACTACTACATCAGCAAATTAGATTACAGAGTGCACGATGAGTCTGAAGTCCCATTACACAAATGACTTAATTTTACAACGGGTAGTTATACTTTATAGTACAGATTATTATTTTGTTGAATGTCAAATTACACCATTTTCAAATAATATGATTGGTCTATTACAACTTCTGATGCATCCTGTGTGTTAAAGTGAGTGCCCTTAAGTCCCAAGGCAGCTATATTTATAAGATGTTCATAAGGTGTGCTCTTCATAAAGACAATTTACCCAATTTGATCTTATTCTAGTTAAACACCTGTTTGCCATGGAATGCCATAAAAAAAGGCTCATAAGCAACCAGGCGGTGATTAATTAGCCAAGACCTAATTGGCTTAGCAGTTATTTCAGACATCAGTGATTCTAATGCGTGTAACTTTACAAAGCATATTAATGGACCTAGTGCTGATTTCGTCCTTAAAATTACTAATATACATGTAAGTCCAGCATATTATCGACATGTACACATGTACATATTACACACAGCAGTGTGAACAGACACAAACTCAGTTTAGCATCCCCTTTCAACTGAGCATGTGCAGGAGATAATTGCAACTTAGTTAAGTTTGGTGTGAATAGAGTGTAACTACTCAAGTATGCTCATGCATGTGATTTTTATTTTATTTAAAGCAATAATATAGCGGGATTCAGCGCAACTAATTAAATCTCAGGGGAGGAATTCTCAAAAGATTTGCGTGTACTATACATGTACAGTGTACATTCCGTTATATTTTCCTTTTAATAATGCATGAATCATTCTAGTGCAGGGTTCAATCTACATGTAGGCTATTTATTCATAAAGTAAATGTACAATATCCGATTTTTCATGATTTTTTAAAATAACATACACTGTACATGCACAATATTGTGCATATCCATTAAAACCTAAGATTCCAAAATTGTATAAAAACTGTAATACAAAGTGTAATTGGGGTGCTCACGTTACGAAACTTATATATTCACTATAGGTTATTTTCGATTAGTTGTACGATGAATGGGTTAGCTGAGCTTATGATATTCTGTATTGTGGCGCTAAGATTTGAAACACATGTACTAGTACATGTATTTCGCCTGATATTCATGATGTCTAGTGAATTACATGTACATACATGTAGGCATTGATTACATGTACAGTATACATGTATGTTGTAACATTTGTCTTGTGTCGGTCAAACATGAAATTGGCTTCTCTTAGCCGAATGTGGATAAAAAGCGATTAATCTCGCAACGTGAACACCCTTACAACATACTGTATAGTTCAATGCAAATTTTCAAATTTTACCAAATTTAAGTTTTTCCACCAATTTTGTACAGCATACTGTTATTACTTTTGCCAACATTGCAAAACAATGTCCGAAAATAAATACATGTACTGTATAATGTAATGTACTAGTACATGTACAGAACATTAATGCACTAATTATAAATTATTTACCATTTTTAAAGAATTTTATTCTTTATAATGTAGACCTTGAGTGAATCATCGTGAGCGTGCATTGTTGTGTTTTGCATTCTGACCTTGGCATTGTCCATAGGTCTACTTCTCATTTCAGGCTAGTCAAATGTCCACTAAAGTTCAGACGAAAATATAACAAATCGGGTTTCTCAATTTTGCTTTTTTTATGTAATGTGGAGCGACGTGTGTGAGTTGGTGTGTTTTATGTAACGATGGCATTGCCTTTTAAAATTCTCCATTTTTATTCTTATCCTACGAAAAAAAACTGTTTTTTCTAAAAGTTTTACTTGAAGATTAATAATGAAGGGTTTGCATTTTATACAGTCACGTTTTTAATACAAATAAGAAATCATTCTTGAAGTAAAAATCGCCGTTCTATTTACAAAAAAATCACGTAAGTTTTAATGGCAACAAATATGAATATCATCCAACAATCGAAAATAAATAGAATAACATTAAATAAAAAAGCGTTTCTTGTTAATTTTCTTGGGAATATTTTGGTTTACAGACACATCCACTCTCCACCATGACGTAATCCTGTCCTGTTAAAGTCACTGGACCTATGGACGAAACATGTCAAAAACTGTAATGTAAGTACCATGCAAATACAATTTTTCATGGCAGGTTATGAATGTATCATACTAACCTAGAGGAACTACCAGAAATAAATAAGGCACATAAGTTTGGGTACAACGTCCATGGATGACATCACATTCACTGGACCTATGTCAAAACAAATGATGTTTTTAGATTTACATGTATAACAAGATCAAAACATATTCTTTGTTAATGCTAAATTCACATTACTAACGTGCACGTTTCGAAGATGACTTGCTGTAGAAGATCAGGGAATTTCTGTACGATGGTAACAGGCTCCCCTGATGTTAGTGAAATACCGTACAATGGTGCTGTGGTGTTATAAGTCGTTCTACACAATCGTCCAGATGGACTTTGGCAACTGAAATGTATAATTGTAGATATTTATTCTCAGATGCAATGCTGATGCATGTGATACCATACAATACTCTTGATTATAAGATGCACTCACTTTCTTCTTGTGTTGGTAGCTGATCTTCCAACTTTGGTGTTAGCAACCTCGTTTTCCACCTCATTTGTAATTAGCCATGACCTTAACAGTTTGTTACGTACA
This sequence comes from Xestoiulus laeticollis, assembly GCA_034698905.1. NCBI lineage: Eukaryota > Metazoa > Arthropoda > Diplopoda > Julida > Julidae > Xestoiulus > Xestoiulus laeticollis. Next base: position 22,293 of record JAQGCC010000366.1, read on the forward strand.
TCGTATGGATCTTCCATCGATCTGCCCTTTCGTAGACTTCCTTTATAAGATTGTACTATTGAACTGATGGCTTGCCTATAAAAAAGAGAAACAAATTTTGTTAACCAACTTAATAATCTACATTGTACACATACATGTACATTAACTCATAATATATTTAAAAAAATGCATACGTGGGATATTGTAGTCCATTTGGCCCAATGCACTCCGTATCATCGAAAGCGTCACCCCATGTGAACTGCAATTTACCTCCTCCTGAATGACCACAATGTCTTTGTGCACTTTCTACCATACATGTCGATATGGCAAAAACTAGTAGAACCTGAAGAAAAATCTGCAAAAAATTACATTGTTTTAATAAATTAATTCCCAGTTATACAGCTGGCAGAACGATTACAGAGAGAGGGGTCCTGATCTTCACAATATATTTCTTGAGTTTTTGAAAGTGCCCCAGAATATGGAAATGTAATTTTTCTATTAGAACAAGTATACCTCCATGTAAAACAAGGTTAGGTTTTTTTCGAAAATGTTTGCATCAATCAGTTTCGTTTTTTCAGTTACAAAATTTGTGCTGAGAAAACAGTTTTCAAATACATGTATGACAAAAACATTTCGTTATCTTTGTTTTCTTATAATGGAAATATGCAGGAAATGTGATAATGAAAATTAAATGAAGCTTGCATGGGGTTCCTTCAAAATCGTAAAAATTTTATATTTATTTTCATCTATTGAACACTAGCCGAAATGCACCTGGATTGGACGTCAATTGGTGAACACAATTGACCCCACCCTCTGTCCATTCCATTTTAATACCCCTCCTCTGTAACAAAGACACTCCATGTATAAGCAATATTGTTCCACCTTACTAGATCTTGTTACAACTTTGACCAATGATCATGAATGATGTACCCATAATGCACCGCTTAGAAAAACTACTTTCTAATGTGAGCATGGGCAAGGGGTAAAATTTTGGGAATTGGGTTGACATTTTGGTATAATGGACACTCCTATGTTGTTCTTTGGCTGCATAAAAGTACTGGTAGAAAATTTGGATGCAATCAGGTAAGGGGATAAAAAGTTTGTGCTAAACAAACCCAACCACATACACACATTGTACTTATTTTCTTTATACATGTACATTGGCACCCTCTGTAAATTTATCCAAATTGTATTTCGTCAAAGTGGTACCTCTATTTTAAAACAACCTGTACATTGGTTTAAGGTGGGGCGACCAAGTATTTTAGGTGTCAGGGGCAATTAAAGAGGAGCATCAGAGGGCAAAGACCTGTCTGGAAGGAATTAGGAAAACTGGGTGCTAGTTGACAAAAGGACCCCTGCTATTACCAATTCATGTTTCGTTTCTTGTTGCCAATCAGTTTTTTTAAAAGAAAATTAAATTATGACTACTGGCGATTGTTTTTTGACGATTTTCAAGCCATGAGGAAGTTCGTGTTTGTTTACTTATTAGTGAAATTCCAAGGTATGCTAATGAGAAGCTAGGTCAATAACTCTTAATGGCTGCATGCATCCTGACTCGTTAAATTTAATCGATAAATAAGCTCGGTTTCGAAAGCAAGAAACCTGTTTTCTTAGTTGATTAATTCGAATTAAACATGGCTCAACCGTCCATAAAACCCTTTGATTTAACACGACCCTTTTATTGCATGTGCTTTTAATTAACTTAACCATTTAAGTTTATAACCGTTTACACTTTTGTAAATTAACAATCTTAATGACACGAATCATTTAATTTTTTGGAAATCTCCCTTCCTCCCCATACCCAAAAAATTGCATTTTATGATGCTAAGTTCACGCATCCTTTACTCTCAATAAGTGATTACTGCCGGCCTTGTGGCCGAAACAGGTGTAGGTCATCGCGCATGCGTATTTTCCATGACCATAGGGGGGATTTAATTCCCCTTTTGGTCAAAGGAAAAACTCCATTGTACGTGGAATCTAAAAATGTATCTAGGTTACTGCAAAATTATACTGGAATTTTTAAAATTACATTTGAACTCAAAAATGTGTACCAATTTACAATTTGTTCTCAGTGGTACATTTTTGCCAAATGTTACAGAAGTGATATACGATTTTTTTAAGGATTCCAGGTAATGTGATTCCAGCCTTCCAGATAAATTAAGGATTCCAGGTAACTGATTAAGAAATCAAGAATCGTAGGTGAACTGTTAAGTCAAGCTTATCACCTACAGTTATCAGGTTAACGAGAACCTGAAATTGACCAGCTTGACCTGATCTAAATCTACATGTAGATGATGACACATTGGAATAGTGTCATTTGGAGTATTTATTTTTAGAATATGCACTGTATAGAAACGATTTTTTTAACAAGACTGGCTTACAATGGGCTTCATTTCGGTGTAACTTTTAACGGTAGAAATTTTGTTTTCAAAATTGGTATACATGCAAGCTTACATGTATATTAATATTGCTTAATACATGCACTTTATTAAAATTTTCTCACTTTTATCCTCCACTAATTTTACTAATTTTACCATCGTTTTCTTCAAGATTGATTAGGAGTAAAATGATGCTTTAATTCCTGTATTCTATTAATTACAAGGGTATCTATAGAATCTAATCTATAAACCAAATATCATAATGTACAGTACATGTACATGTAGGCCTACATGTTATGTACATTACAGCTGTATATACATGTAGTGTACGTGGGCAAAAAATATTAAATTTCTTCTTTGACCTCGTCACCTCAAGAAAGATCCACTATAGTTAATTTTCCTATATTTTTTTCTCAAAAACAAGTTAAACTAAACTGGAACTGCTTTTTTCGCACTTTTTTAAGATTTTAGTAGTGGAAAATCTAATTGTATATAATACCCCATTACAGAGCAGTACAGCCTCTGTAATCCGACACTTTATTATAATGTAGTTTAAAAAAATGTCTTTGAAATTTACAAAAAATTAAACAATTAAACAATAGGCGAGTACACGTACAATCAAGTATAATTGTAAATGAATGTGTATGCATCCGCTATGTGTTCTGCTAATCCGTCGTTTTTGATAATCCGACAGTGCTTCGTCCCATATTGTGTCGGATTTCCGATACTACACTTTACTTTTTATGATACCGGTATATACTAGTACATGTAGAGCAGGTTCCCATAGTCAATCCCTTCGATACTGGAGACTCAATTGTTCCCATTACTCACATAGTCTGAGAACGCTTTGAAAACATTCCCATGAGTACTCGTTATGCAAGTCTATAAATTAAAAAATTCCTTACCTTGTATAAATCAATTCCGATCATTTTTACGATGCCAAAGATCAAGGTAATGTCTACTTGTCCAAAATTTCAACAAAATTCCAGAAACGAGTGCTGCCCCCTTTCCAAGAACCTATCCAATTCAGTAATTCTCCAGGCCTGACAACATCTCCGTTAGGAAGCTCTTCTCCATCTGATCTCGAAAGTGAGTGGACTTTTTAGGACTTTTAAAAATGTGTAGGTTTCGTGACGCAATTCACCCAGCGTGACCGCAAAGCCCCAGCTAGACCCCTATACCTATTACCTGCCCGGTTTTTTTTTTCTTCCTCCAGTATTATGATAACCTCGTTCCACTCACTACCTGCTAGGCCTAGCCTATGACCGTGGGCCATTACTGCCACCTCTACCCTGCACTGGTCGTGTTGCTTCCTACTACCCAAAACTCTTCTACCTTTACACGAACCCAATCCTCCTAATTTTATTCTAACTTTGCCCTCCCTCGCACCTTATTTTTCTTCGCTTTTGGTCACGGACAAAAATTTTTTTTTTACCAATAACAAAAAATGCGATAGATGAACAAATCCGTAGAGAAAAATTAGAGAAGCAGAAGAAAAAAAAGTTGGTTGAGCCACCCCTAATGCCCACAATGCGGAAGTGGAGGTCTTAACATGACCGGGTGCATGCGTATTAATTTCTTGGTCGTGAGATCTCCGTTCACTTATTTTCAATGAAAATGAGTTTCTTAAAGTTCGTGTTTAAGCATATGGTATGGTTTCAATTTTTTTCCTTTTATTAAATACAATAGAAGCACGTTAGAGGTTTTCTGAAGTCTGGTCACGCCATTTTGTGGCTGTCAGTGTCATTGATATTTACTGTTGTCAAGATTTTGTTGTTGTTGTTTTGCTTGGATGGCGAAATATAATATATTCATGTATTCTATAAAACTTGATATAATAATTTCGAATAGGTGGCTGGCACCCTTAGCTTGTTTGAAATGTAACTGGAATTTCATATGCTATTGATAGCTTACCTACGGCAGACTATGACATTTCAGTCATCTGAGACTATTCAGCTAATTTCACTTGAAGATGCCTAATATACAGTGTATATACATCTATTAGGTGGTGTACAAGGAATAGAATTTTAGCTAGGCTAAGCTACGTTTATGCTTAGTTAACGGAGGCTTGAGTGGGCTGGCCTTGCTTGTGATATTTTGTATTGTGGCGCCAATTTATAGCGCTTCATTTAAATTTGTAGGGACGGAGGTTCCCCTCAGCCTCCGTCGCTACGAATTAAGCCTAATTTGGCTATAAACTGGCTAAGATTTGCAACTTGAGCGCAACTGCATGTATTATAGACACTGTCTCAAACTAAAAGTACTGTTATGGTTTGAACATGATAATTATCGACGATAATTACCATGCCAGGTTGAACACGATAATTTATCGTGTTCAACCTGGCACTTAAAAATTACAATTGAAATACAGTATATTTTACCCTGTGACTGTCTTTCAACAACATTTTGTAGAATTTTGAAGAACAGGATATTCCCGAAAAAGGGAGAAAATCACCACCATGGAACATGCTAAGGAAGCTTACATTATAGTGAGACAATTAAAGAATGGGACCAAATATGAAAGCGATTTTATTCTATGGGACTCTTTGGCATGCGTCCCTTAATAATAGATTTGTATGCGTTTATTAAAAGATTCCTCTTTAATACAAAATACTCAACAGTAGTTGTGCTCATGCACGTTGCGAATCTAGGCTTAATTCGTAGTGACGGAGGCTGAAAGGTTTAGCGCTATAGATTAGCAACACAATACAGAATATCACAAGCTCGTCCAGCCCACTCAAGCCTCCGTCAACGAAGTAAAAACTTAGCTTAGCCTGGCTAAGTTTATAGCCTACTGTTTATGATGTTTTACTGTACGTAACTGAATGGCCCGACCTCTAGTGAAGAAATTACGAAAGTTGGCAATGACCTCTTTATATGTGCCATGCACTTGGCCAGCAATGATTGTTAAGAAGTTGATAACCATTTAAGGCTAAGCTTAACCTGATCCAAACTGTAACAATTGAGCAATTAATAGACGGCGCTGAAAATTATATATGTTGCACATTTGTTTAGTGGAATTATTCTGTTCATCATATAGGAAAAGTTGATTAAAGATAGGGTGTGCATGTAATTTTATAAAGGCCTTTGAACATGCAAAATGATTAAGGACAGTTTCATCTCATTGACAATTTCAAATACATGCAGTTTTTTAGTTGCATTTAAAAGTATATTTTATGTAGGAGAAATTGAATGTTAATGCTTAAAAATGTTTTAGAAAATATCATAAATTTGGAGATTCATGAAATCCATTTTTTCGAAAATTCAGTAAATAGCAAATGCTTTCAAAGAAGATTTGTTGTGGTGAATACAGTTTATAAATTTTTGTATTATCTCAAATGTTTTTTTGATGAACGAATTTAGTCACATTCTCACCACAATAAAACGACAAACATTTTACCCATTTTTGACAATTCTTTATCAGTTTCTTAACTTATTTACATGCTGGAGCTATCGAATTTACTAAGCATTTACTTTGTACATTTTATCGAAAATTCATGCAATGCTTTTATCCACCCTATATTATATAAAGGGACAAGCATTTTACCCATTCTTTTTATCTGTTTTTTTAACTTATTTTCATATTGAAGTTACCGAATTTTGATACAGTGTATATAAGTTATTTATGTGTTTTTATATCGTGTTACTTTACTCCAAAAACGATCACTTTGGAAATACAATTTTACAACGTGGTTATGTACGTGAGTAACGTGACTATTAGAGGGATTGAGCACGCCTCCCTTAATGCTCCTTTAATGCTAACCACATTGACAGCACTGTATGTTTTTCCAATGCGTTCTCGTTAAGGTAAATCAGTTGACGGGGCATTAAGGGAGGCGTGCTCAATCCCTCTATTTAAAGAGACGAAGACAGGCATAAAACCGAAAATTTATATTTTGGCGCCATTTTTCTATCTCGTGCAGAATGATTGCTAAGAATGCCCGATAGATGGCATTAGTGTGTAAAAGTGGCGCCAAGCTATGGCGCTTCCCGAAGACCAGTGGATTAATGTTTTTTACGTTAAATTACAATTTGAAATCTATTTTATTGCGATTTGAATGGCTATAATGAAAGAAAAAATCATTTAACTAAGCTGTAACGAGTAATATTGAAAATCTACTTTTAAAACTTTCAGTTAAACATATTTATAAATGTTTTATGAAATTTCATTTGAAAATCGCGCCAAAGTTATTCTCTTGTAAAAGCGCTTCAACCTCTTGCCGTCACCCAAACAGTTTTAATTTAAAGATTTTTTGAAATTGTGTTAAAAAGATTGTCTTCATTTTAAAATTTCAAAAAGTACTTATTGATAATTATGCTGGTAAATGTTTGTATACAGTACAATACACATACAAGTTAAATTACATTTTTTAAATTTTGATATGTTACTTTTAAAGTTCCTTGAAATCGTTGAACTTTGATGCCAATTTAAATTTTACTAAAATTAATAAAAAGCAGTGTTTAAAAGTTTTATGTTTGACTTGTGCAGTATTCGGTTTCAGTTTAATAGCCACTATTTATAAATACTAACTGCGAAATTTGTAGAGAAGTAATTAAGACTGGAATTAATAATTTTAGTACTTCCTCGGTGATGATGCGCATTACGATAACTTTATTTTATATCATAACATGCGTCAGCAGTAATTAAAATCAAATTAGAGATCATTAACTCGAGCATATGAACTTAATGTAAGTTAGCAAATTACTAACCAGAAATTCTAACCTCTTTCTAAGCTAATTAAGGTATACCATTAAGTGTTAAACTAGTTTTTATTTCTCAGCTCGAAATAATTTACACGAAAACCATAAAGTAACAAAAACTCACATCATTGTTCTAAATCTTGGTAAAATAAGGTAGCTTTCATTACATTATGTGCACGCAAATTTGGAACGAATGGTAATTTATTAAAGATCATCTACGATGTAAACATAACTTTGTAACCGCAAAAATTAATAGACATTTCAAATGTGTTCACAGAAGCAATTTTAGAGCAAGTTCGGTTTTCTAAAGTGCAATGCACAATACATATGCTGAATTGAAATATGATGAACCTTTAGATAAGTTATATAGGAATATTGCAATAAGTGTTTTAAAAAAATCGACACTAGGGAGCGCTCGCGCCGTTTTACGTTGATTAATGCATTTTTTAAAATTAAAAATGGCAAGTTTTTGGTCGCAATAGTTGAACTACATGTATACTAAAATTTGATAGATTAAAATGTTCCATGAGCCTGACTTGTGCACAAATTTTGGGATCTCTAGGACATGGGAAAGTTGGTCAAAAAGGACCTAAAAGAAGTTGAAACAAACAGACAACATGTCAAGTTAAATAAAAGTTCGTAGATTTAAAAATATATAAAAAATATAGCGATGCAATGCAAAAATATCCGTGACTATAGTGAACAGACGCTAATCAAGTTTTTTGGATAAAATATATTCCAGACAGTCGTCCAAGTCGAATTATTAGAATTTTTTTAATTACATAAATGTATATATTTTATATTTTTGCTAGTTTTTTGGCTTTCGTGTTACCATTATTTCAAAGTCAATATTTCTTACAATATGAGTCTTAATGCCCAGACTACATTATATCATTTTAGTGATATGTAAACTTAAATTCCATCTTGACTTCCCCCCCCCCCCCCTTGCCCACCCTTAATGGACGTCCCTAATTTTCTATGTAAAATATATGTCCAAAGCATAGGTGGCACCGAAATACCGACGAGACATAGGTTATGTCAAAGAATGACGATTACAAAAATGCTACAAAGACCATATCTCGTTGCAGCTCATTGAAGCTCTAAGGCCGGAATTGATAGTCGTAAAAGTAGTACTTATTTGTATACTTTTAGCACACAAGTAGTGCTTATTCGATGACTATGAATTCCGGCCTTAGTCCTCTATATCACTACACCAAAACCTGTAAATAGCGGTGATCCAGGAAACAGCGATAACTCACAATTGTTACTTTAGTCATCATTTTAGCTGAACCTGTAAATAGCACTATCCTTCCAAATGGCACAACTTTTAGTTTGGTCCAAATGGTTTGCGCTATTCACAGGTTAAGGTGTATAATTAATAAGCCCCCAATGTAGTGTATCCTACATGATACGTTCTAGGCACTGTGAACGCCTCAATTGATGCATCCTCGAAACTTGGTGTAAAGCCCTCCAGGTGGTTTAGGTGGTCACTGGAGGATGGGATGAGGGGTTCTTGAGCGTCCTGGAATCTTGCCTCACCCTGTACGTCTCCCAAGATGAGAGGACCTTGGCCTCCCCCACTCTCCATCACTGGCTGCCACACGTAGAAGGCGTGGCTGTGGGTGACGTCATCCGACAATCTCCGGCTTCTTCAGCCGTCAGATTTTTCCCTTGGCTTTTCGTGTTCCGTGCATGCCAAGACCGCACTTGCATTCAACTTCTGGTTCATCGAACGAGAGAGCGAAATTCAAAGAAGGCCAACTTGGCTGCTTGCTGACCCCCGAGGGCTTCCAAGCCGCTTCATTCACAAAAAAAAGCTTCTCCCCCTACTTTTTTATTTCTTGAAAAACCTGAACATTTTTTGGGATTTCGTTGTGTCTTGTTCGGACGATGGCACGAGACGCAAAGGCCTCCATCAGGGATCATTGAGAGCTCGCTCGAGGGATATGCCCCCATGGACACGCTTTATTTTTTTCCAGTGATTTTTCAATTTGAAATCGCGTGCTTGACCCTTCTTCGGACCTCCCGATTCGTTATGCTAGTTTTTGGTGCGTGGTGGCTGCAAAGCGTTGGAGAACGATGCTGATGCATCGGCATTGGTCGGACGCCGGTTCGGTGGCGTCTACACTGGATAATGTTGACCCCATCACGTGGTGTCAATGCAGGGCGCGTGCGGTGCCCCTGTCCTGGACTAGCCGTCGTACTTTCTTTACATTATTTTATTGGATTATTTGTTTCGTTTTATTGTCTCCCGCCATCGTCCTAGTCACCTGTCAAGATATTGGTAAGTAGATGACACGTGACATTGTCACCTAGCCTGACGAGGGGGGGGGGGGGGGGGGTTTCGAGGGGCCCGGACAGCGATGTATTTTAACCAATTTCTGGTATAGTTTTGAGTGTTTTTCTAAATTTTTTCCCGATTGAAATGGGGATTGAAGTGGCAAATGTTTCAAGGGCTCCAAAAAAACCAATTAGTTTTTTTGGGGGCCCGGTTTCAATTGGTCCCTTGATTGTCACTGCATTAGTGGAGTGGTCTTAATACTATAAATTTAAGTACTAATTTTTTATTGTAAATAGTTTAGAAATGCCTGTTTTCATTTTTAATATGGTAAATATAGCGATGGATAAATGTTAAAAAATACTGAAGTTATTGTGGTTTCCCCTATTAAGGTTTTAACTGGCATAGTGGAACTTAAGTGGAACTTAAATTGTGACAGCGTGTTTTTCCACTTTTGTATTTTGCGTTATTTTATTTGATTATTTGGTTCTTTTTGCTTTCGCGCCATCGTACTAGTCACATGTTTAAGATATTGATGAGTAAGTACCAAGTAGTGTTGTAGATGACACGTGACAATGCCACCGCATTAGTGATCCTAATATTTCAATCGTCAAAGATATATGAATTTAATAACATATTTGTATCAATACAAATAATTTGAAAATGTCATGACTAGCACCCCATTAACAAAAATCGTACAGATTTTTAATATGGTAAATTTATAATGAATCTTAAAACCCATGACGCCAAGAGCGCTCCGTAGCGTAATCTTTCTACGTTGACACTATTAAATGCATTTTCTTTACCATTAAAAATTGTACTTTTTTGGTCTTAAGTGTCAAAGAAAATTACAAAAATTTGAGAGATTAAAATGTTCCATGAGAAAGAGCTGCATAGAAAATTTCAGCTTTCTAGGACATGTGAATGTTGGTCACAAAGGATCTCAAAGAAGTTGAAACAAACAGACGTACAACATTTTGTTTTATTGAAAATAAAATTCTTTAATTCCAAACTTTTAATGAAAGTACAAATTTTTAATTACAAACATATTCAAATCACGAATGTAGCAGTGCAGTGGTGTGAAATATGGTATTAAGTCTTCGTTTTGTCTAAAATTTGCAGAATATTTGGATTTTTTTCATATTTTAGAAAAAAAAGCTTATATATTAAATATGTCTGTCGGATTTGTTTAAAACTTAACGTCTAAGTCGTGATTCCTGGTCTATAACTGACAGTTATGCTTATTAATACAACCATGGCTTGTAATAATTATAGCATTCTGAACATTCCCTTCACGATCAGTTTTGGACTGTCATCATTCCATGGATTCGAACAGGTGTTATTCATCGCTCCTGCTACGTGCCATACATGGAGTGAATGACCTCAAACATGATCATTTTTTCGATTGAATACATTTTCTGGGTAGCATAACATCATTCAAGAATTGATCAAATATAAGCAACTCAGATTCCAGAACGAGTTTGGAGATATTTCGATTTCCAACAATTCTGACTCAACTTTATCTTCAGGTTACCATGTCTACCAATATGACAGAGAGAGACATTGTCTACCCAGAGATTGTGTCATTATAGTTTGTAATAACACATTTTCATTCCACCTGATTCCTGATTGGTAAAAATTTCTATGTAAATCGATTCTGCATGAACATCGCTTTTACCAATATTCATTTTGCCCTTTTCTTTAGTTTATATTTTGACGCGAATCATTTCTTAATTTCAAATTATAATAAGTTGATAAAAATGCCTTATAACTTTATATTCTTTACTTTATAAGTGCATACATACATCCGGGGTTTATTATTTTTATCCCCTCAAAGTTGGTATCAATAAATTAAGAAGGACAAAAACTTTACAAAACATTGTAATCAACTATGGTACTGGTATTTTTATTTTCTTGATATTTCAATAATAAGGGAAATCCCCTTTCTACTGTGCAAAGCTATCATAAAATATGAGGCGTGCACACGAAGCTAGCACTTAGGGAATTCCCCTTACATGCGAAGCTTATTAGCAACATATATAAAACACCGGGTCGTGTACGACCCGGTGTTTAATAGAGTATTTTTATACGGTAGATAGTATATTTATCTTGCCAAGTACCTAAGCGCCCTCTGACCCATTTTGACCTTTGCATAGGCCTCTTTTAGGACCTAAATAATCTCATGCTTGTAGATAACGTTAGGCCAGGTTTCGTCCATGGGGTGAAAACTTCAACTCAGAATTTATGGTGGTTTTCATGAACACCCTGTATCTGTCTCAACATTTTTAAAAAAGTGAAAACTTGGTTGAAATTTGCATAAAAACTGCTTTTTCTAAGTTGGAGGGAGGTGGGGGACGCCCATACAATCCTCTTTTTAATTTCTAAGGAACTAAGACCACATATCTACCATAACCCCTCCCAAAAACTTGAGGTTCGCATTCTCGTCTGTCGATTATATCGTTCTAAATGATACTTGAAAAGGTGAAAGGTCAATGGTAGCCGGTAGTTCAACGGGGTTGTACCAAAAAACAAACAAAACCTGTGAGCATAATAGCCTGTTGAGGACACTCACCGGGTCGTAGTTTTCATGACGTCTTTTTTTTCTGGGGTGATTGGCTGGGAAGAAAGGGTTAAATAACGTGTGCCCAGTCCTGTCATTTCATATTGCATTAATAAATTACAGGGGAGTTTTGCATGTGGATTTGAACCCCGTGCCCGCACCCTACACCCGTCTCCTTTACCTGACAAAAGTCCCTTATTTTTTGGAGGCTAACCAAGGTGAACTGTACCTTAACGCCTACTGTCTATCTGAGAAGCTTTTTTTTTACATTAGGCCTACCTCAACTATGTTTTCACCCACATACACACCTGTTCGTGTTTTTTACAAATTATTGCTAGCCTGCTATTAGATCTCGGATTAGCAGAAGTCTGTAGATATAAACACGGGGTCTTAAAACTAGGATTACCACATTGCCGAATGCAAGCACCTCATTCATCTTTTTCAAGAGATCTTTTACACTTCTTTCATTAGCAATGGTGGAAAAAATGATCAGGGTTAGTCTTGTTTTGGTTTTATGAATCATGTGTATGTCATATATTTGCTATCATATATGGTGTAATCCATTGTTCATCTCGGAAATGATGTAATGCAATAGTAATAAAATGTACTATTTTTACTTTCTATAAAAGATTCGTTTTTCGATCATTTTCCATGCATTGTTATTTATTTATAAAACCTAACTAATGTATATCTTGCGCCAATGCTGGCTCTAATGATGCACCCATAATGCACCGCTTAGAAAAACTAAATTCAAATGCTAGCATGGGAAAGGGTAATTTTTTGGGGAAAGGGGTAACATTCTGGCGATGGTGGAACCCACTGGACACCTTTATGTTTTTCTTTGGCTGCAGGGAAGTACTGTTGGAAAATTTGGGAGCAATCAGATGAGTGGATCAAAAGTTTTTGCCGAACAAACACAACCACAAATACACACATATACTTTTCTTCTTTATATACATGTATATACAGTACACTGTTTTAGATAAATAAGAAAAGTTCTAAAGTAAAAATCATTCTAGCAGAAAAATCATGACAAATACAATGTAGAATTTTGTTTCAAATAAATGTACATAATGTAAAAATTATACATGTACATGTACATACATTATTCAAAAAATATACGCTCTTTATGTGTTATTTCTAAGTTTAGCATTCAAAAATCTAACTTTAAGAGGCTATCTGATTCCCTGTGAAATTAGGTATGTCGGGAAATGTACTTATATTATTGAAATTTTAGTTTAAATACCAGTTGATCTGAAACTGGAATGAAATTTGGTTGTATTTTCAGTTTGATACCTTCTAATCAAACAGATGCAATCATTTTTTTTCCAGAATGTTGTCTAAAATGTAATGAATTTCTGAAAAACAGCACAAGATTTTATGCATGATTAACATTTCACTTTGGTATCACTTTATTGAATCATCAATTTGGTACCTTATTTGAACATACATGTAAGGTATTTCAACTGTGGTAATTGGCATTGACATACAGTAGTAATAAATGAGTCATTTTTGGTAATTGGTCGTGGAATGAGGTCCTTAAAATGGAAGTTAAAAGTACATGTACCCTATTTAAGGTTATTTAGGGAAAGCTGGACCTTCCACCTTATCCGTGCTTTTATCAGTGAGGTTCAGGGAGAAAGTATTGAAAATCAGATAATACTAGTTTTAATCAAGCTATAGGTAAAACTTTTTTTAAGTTTAATCTTCTTTTTTGACAATGTCAAATTGGTTTGTTGCATCTGGTTGGCAGGAAAAAAAACCTGTTTGACCTTTGGTCCATGCATGATACACGTGAATCTAATTCGTTCCTTCTTCAAGAAGTTACATTCAACTTTTTTACCAAATCAATTTCTGGAATGCGAGTATAATAAAACTTATATCGGGTTTGGAATTTGGTAAAGTTCATCTGCATATTTATAAGCGGAAGGATAAATCCTTGTGTCGGTGGACATGCAGGTTGCAGACGCACCATTTACAGACAAGATAGAATTTGTGAAGTGACCTATACTTTTCTTATACTGATATGCAAATTCTTCTTGATGCATGTAATGTATATGCCAGTCTAGTTTTAGCATTGCATCTTGACCCCTTTGACGTACAGTACATCTCTGGTCTTGGGGTTGTTGGGGTCGGATAAACACCGGAACACCCCCGCTAAGCATGTCGTGCTGCTGGATCATTAAAAACCTAGGAAAAGAAGCCGAAAAATCAGGGGGTCAACTTGGTTGGACCAGTGCACCAATTTCAAAGAAAAAAAAAAGAGGGAGAAATGGGAGGACACTTTCTTTTTTGGCATTGTTAGCCCCCTGGCATAATTGGCACCCGGACTGCGACTTAATTGGCAAGAGGTGGTCTGGGCCAGGGTTTTGGCACTGGGACCACATGTTTCAAGTGGTGGTGGTAGTGCACCTCTGAAAGGGGTGCTGAAATATCGATGGGAACTGAGGTAGCGCTATTGGTGGCCGGTAAAGGAGGGAAATTATTGATGATAATAAGGCGTTGAGTTGCACCTCTCTCATCGTGCCATTAAAAAAAAAAAAAAAAAAAAAAATGGCCACCCTCTGGGTGCCTAAAATGGTGGCGGTTGAGTGAACCTTAATCCCTTCTAAGTCCTGTTATATTTCTCGTTCGGGCCTGAAGCTAGCATTAAGGGATCCCCTATCCCCACCCTGTACTCACGGTTCGGCCGGAGCCTCCTAAATCAAACGGGGGACTCCCATCAATTCCCCCCCCACCCCCTCCTCATCTCTTGCCTGGCCTGCCTTGTGTGGGTGATAAATCTGGGGATACGACTTGGGGGCAAGACCTATATTTCTGCCACTTTTGACGACCATTACGAGTAATGTTAGCAGAACTCCACGAGCTTTTATTGCCTTTTTGGTGGGTCCGAAACGAGCTGGCCCTTGTCCACCCTCCGCTGCTAGTTCACTGCCAAACTCCATTACCTTTTGTTTTTGGCTCATCCCGCCTTGCCACCCACGCAGAGGCCTGCAAAATGCCTTAGGACGTGGTGTCTAACTATAGGGTGGTTCAGCAAGTCTGTCCTGAATGGGATGGAACGGGTTCAGTGACAAGGACAACATTACCAGAGTATTTCTGCTCAATGTCTGTGGGCAATTCAGATACAGGATATTGAAATGGTCCAATATGAAGGGCAGCCAGATTTGTTTAGACTTCCCATACAAAAATAATGAGCAGAAAAATATCAGTTTATTTTCTACAGAAACTATTATGCATAAATCTTAAAATAGAAAACATGGGCTACAACTTTCAACCATAATTCTGCAAAATTTCTTGTAGAGATACATGTACATGTATGCATAAATTTGCATTATGAAAAGAGTCTGCTGCATTTTCTTTTCTTGCAGTAAGTTTTCAATATACATTGTACATTATAATGATTAATGAATAAGGTACCATGTATAATGTCAAGTGCAAGCTGTAAGAATTCCTCTAACGATTTTTTTTTTAATTTAGCAATTTTAGTTTCTGTAGAAATGAAATATAATTGATTCTACAGAAATGTATCAAAATTGATTTTTACAGAAAGTCACCATAATTCTGCATACGATAAGCCAGGTGAATCCTGAAGAATTCTGAGAGATTTTTTCATGGGCTACTTATACTAACAATCAGCGAGTCTAGGGCTAATAGAAATGCTTCACTCTTTAAATTGGGACTCATCGAGGACCAGAGGTTGCAATTTTCAATGTTTTTAGATCGATGCCTACAGGTTGAAGCATGGTAATGAAATCCTGAAATGTCCGATTGGGAAATCAGAAATTCCCGCCGTCAGGAAATGGCGGCAAACCAATACAAACGCTGCATTTCAGGACTTCATTCCCATGCTCCAATCTGTAGGCACCTTAAGTTGCTACTTATATTGGAGTATTCTTCTGAAAATGGGTATGGCTCAACTACAATATGGGCTTATTGAAATATGGGGCTTGTCCAAATACGTATTAAAGGAATAAATTAATATACTGTATCTTGACTTTGCGCATTTTTATCTGAAACCTGATATAAAAATGCATCATCGTGTCATTTGCATTAATACTGTTAGGGTAAAAACAGCGTAGAGCCTGGATTAGCATGGCCTTGAAATGCAGCGTTTCCCATCAGGAAACCAATCGAAACACTGCATTTCAATTCCATGCTCTGCGTTGTTTTTACCCTTAGGAAAATTTCAAGTTTAGAGAATCAGAAATTTAAGCTAGAACAACAAATCCCGAGTTAAAATCTATATGAAATGTTTATGAAAGTTTTCACTTCGAGACACAAATTCCCCAACTTGTTTTCAACTTTTTTTTTCTGAACTC
This sequence comes from Xestoiulus laeticollis, assembly GCA_034698905.1. Lineage (NCBI taxonomy): Eukaryota > Metazoa > Arthropoda > Diplopoda > Julida > Julidae > Xestoiulus > Xestoiulus laeticollis. The sequence goes on from JAQGCC010000366.1 coordinate 38,511, forward strand.
TATCAACAATTTTCAACACTTTACAAGAAAGTGCTATAAGTGCCCACAAATCATGTTTCCTCCAAGTTTTTTTTTTGTAACACTTTTAATAAAGAGCGCAATTTCATTGGCATCTAACGTACAAGGGTGTTGTAAGAAATTGAGACAGGAGCTGTTGAAGGCGTTCAAAACCCATAGACCTTCTCTGTAATTCTCTGCAATTTTTTTTCTCTTTTGGGGGAATTCGCATTGTTTTCGTCATTAACCATATCTGCAGGACCTAACCCCTCCATTTTGCAACATATTATCCTCGGCGTGACTGGAGTTTTCATCAGCATGAAAGCTTATAGGGGGTCTCTTGAAGCAAATTCAATGTCGGTAGAAGATTTCAATATACATGTATGTTGGGAGGTTTACATGCTTATGAGCAATTTAAAGCACCTTTCACCCCCTCCAAACCGATTCCTCGGGCCACTACACCTTAACAAGCCGCCAGTGTCCTTGTTCAAATTCACCATGACCATTGACCATGAGTTTGCTGCCCATCACCTCTTTTTGGGGGAACCACAATTAACCCCAACTCCTATTCATCCCCTCATCTTTGCACTTCTACAATCTTCAATTAAGTTTTAACAGATTCACCCTAGGGTCTGGAAATGAATACTTGAAGGGTCAAAAAATACTTTCGTGCTTAAAAATTAGTGCTGGCTTGACCATAATACAAGAAAATACGCATGCTTGGTCTTTCTGAATTCCCAGAACCTTTCAATACATATAGTCTTTTAGATGTATTCCTGACTTTGAGATATCCTACATCTAAATTAATAATGGATTAGCTGTGTCTAATTCTGCATGTCTGAATTTAATGCAATTTGTCTCTGATTTTGTTTGATTTGCTGTGGAAGGAAATTGATTTTATTCAATTGCTTTTCAGTCGTAAATATCTACAAATAACAGCGTTTCCATGGTCGAATCGTTCGTTTTTTTCAATTTATTTGATTAAATAGCGTGTGTCTATACATGTATACTGATATTTACACAAATCATTCCTCTCTGAAAGTTTATGACATTTTCTTTCATTTTTATAGGATATCAACCGAAAGGAGTTCTTTGTATCTGTTTGCTTTTTTCTATATAAATTCACAGATATTTTTATTTCTTGAGATTGTTACTGGGATACTTTGTGTATGTTTGCACATTTTTCATCGTATTTTTGATAGTTTGAACAATTTATTGCTCAACCCTCGCTAGCCTTCTATTTTTATAAGTGATAGTCAATATTCTTAACTTTATTGTAGTAAACATTAACTAAACAAGAATGAACTTTTTTATAATATATTTTGTTGAATGTTTAATTGACTCGAAGCTGAATTTCAGGTTTTGCAGAGACTTAAACATGTGATGAAAAACAGAAAAATTATATTAAGGGTACTCAGACAACCGAGCATATTTTTGAGGAATGAAACGGTTCCTCAAAAATTTTTATTTTTCGAAT
>JAQGCC010000367.1:0-39943 GCA_034698905.1 Xestoiulus laeticollis
ATGAAAATTGTCCGTAAAGTTTACCAGACCCTCTTAATATGTTTGCTTTCATTTTTTTAGAACGGACTCGAGGCAGCACACCTAGTTTTCTCTTCTCCGAATTAAACACGAGTGCCCACAGAAGCACCAAGCCCCAGCCCATAGCAATGGGGTCAAAGCCTCAATTCAAGCCTTATTTATTAGGGTCTCCTAGTTGGGTAAGCAGCTACTTTATACTTTGTCTTGACAGCCTTTCAGTTTAATACTTAGTCTCATAATTTTTTGCCTTTCACCCTTTACAAAAGTCTGAAAAGTCAATGCTGCTGAACAGCCCGTCAAACCTGTCATTCAACGGTAAAGCAACGTATGGATTTGGGTCTGCACGCAAGGCCAGGCTCAATTCATCTGCTCCATACACTGTAAGCTTACTTTTTTAAACACTTTTCATCAATCAATACAAGAAAGTCCATCTTTATTGTCCCTTTTCGCCTTGGGGCTACGGAAATCTTTGCTATTGCAATCAATGTGTTTCTGACGCCATTTTTCAGACTGCTCCACCGCCATCCCGTAGAAATGTTCCAGTAAAAGTTGCCGCAAACACTGATTTCGACGTCATGAGTAACACAACCAAGCGGATTTTGGAAACTTTGGAAAAGATGTCCACGCCGCTCATGGTACACCTGCTTTTACATTACTCTTTGCTTGCTCTGTGCAATTTCAAATTTTTACCAACGGTATTTTAAATTTTTCTTCAAAGGATGCAAAGAAGATCCCGACCAACAAAACCGATGCCGTTCTGGATTCTCCTTTAACATTTACGGTATGTGCAGTTGTAATTGTTTGAATACTGGTGATGGCATTTGCGACTTGTTCGTAATTGTGAAACGTTGATGGGCGGTTTTTTCAATTTTCAATATAGTCAACATATAGAAGGTGGCCGACTCTCTCCAACAAAGGAGGATCTCAAATTTCAAAAGTTGAGGTATGTGAAATCTAATTGGCTATATTGAGTGGTAATTAAGCTTATAGATCAGCAATTTAATGATTTCAATCCTGCTCTTGAATGCAGAATGCATCTGTTGCTTCTATCTCGCGTGGTCCACCTGTCAGTAGGCTTATGACTCCAGGTTCTATTTCTGTGACAAAAATGTTCCCAAAGCCAAGTACCCCAACTTCATTACAGGTAAGTTCCCAGCAATAATTCTAATGCATTTTATATTATGTACGGTGTGCAATTCAAGACTATGAATTCATTTCATGTTATCTTTTCGAAATTTAGGTTTCGCCAGTAAAAAATATGGATGTTTCGAAACAATCTAGAGAGAATGAGCAGTCAACGACGATTCAGCCGCAAGAGTAAATGTTTTATAGTTATTTTGTGTTGCATAATTAAGACAGTATTTAACTCATAGTTTGTATTATAGGAACGAAGTTAGGAAATCTAGCGGAAAGATGAAAACAAGCCGTCAAAGGGAGCATTATTCAAGAAGTGCGGCAGACGATGACGAAGTTGGTCTCTTTTATACAATTGTCGATTTCGTTATAACAAAACAGGATCTAAATTGTATATCTGTTCTTTATTTAGGTCTATGAAATACCTGATTTGCCTTCAATTGCCCTACCTTTGAAAAAGCTTCCAGTATTTGACTTTTTTCCAAAAACCTCTAACGACATGTTATCTAACAAGAGTGAAATCCCAAAGTTTATTCCTCCATCAATTGCGGCGGAGAAACCATTAGCAAGCCCTAACGCTCCTTCTGTAAGCAACAACATTGCTTCGAAGGCATTTCAATCCCTTGCTCGGCCTGTGCCACCTTCTAATCTCACCAACACTACCCCTCGAGCTAATTGCACGGGTGCCAAGCAAAATTCGGCGGCCATTCCCTTCAAGTTTTCAAGTCCTGCACACGTCAAGGAAGCTGCCGATGACTGCGCCGATAATGCAAAATTAACGGTAATAAAATTACTAAGAGTGATATTACCGGCATCCCAGCCGTCCTATGTCTCCTATAAATTCCTATATTTTTGATGTCGTTCTATATTTTAATTAACTTTTGTTCGATATTATTATAACCAGGGTGACAAGCAAGTCCAGTCCTAAAAAGTCTGAAATATTCCTAAAAAGTCCTGAATACCCTCTGAATAATCGAATTTTGTACATTTAATTTCATATGATTATTGAATTTACTTAAAATTAATAATTTCCATGTTTTTAGCATGCAGGCCTACATTGCTTTATGGGGATATTATTTCAAAAATTAATATTTATAAATTAGGCTTAGAAATGCATTTGGAAAGGGATAAATCAATGCATTTCTAAATAAATTTCATTTACATGTTGGATAGCCAGGTCCTTTCACATTATAGTGTACGCTTTCAGATACTATAATTCCTATATTTTCGAAGAAAATGTCTTATAATTCCAATGTTTTTATCCCTAAAAGTGGCTGGGGTACCTGTAATAATGTCAATTTTTTTATATAATACTATGCTGACAGCTTTCAAAAGTATCTTTTTAAGTGGCATTATCATTAAATTATCTTATCAGCTGTATATACCGAGCACTTCGACGAAACGTTACAAAAATACATTTTCGTTTTCAGCCGCCAGAATCGGAAGTGCAGTTTGCGTTCCGTCCTCCGGAATCTGTTGAAAGCAAGGCGAAAGAACCTTTGGCTAAAAATTCCTCAAGTACGGATTCCAGTTTTGTCTTTAAATCACCTTCTGCGCCTGTTGTGTCTGTGAAGCAGAAGTTTGGGTCGCCCGAGCAATCTCCTAAACACAGTAAGTGAAACAAAAAATCTGGAACTTCGAATTGCAGTTTTTTTTTAAAATAAATCTGCCAAATATGCAAAGTTGGAATTTTACTGCAGGAAAAAAATTCCATTTAAGATGCTCGCTAACCATTTTTTTCATGTTTCAGATGATGTCCCAGTTGCCTCTGAATTAAGGAGTGGAAGCGTGCTTGACCTTTTGGCCAAATTTGCTGAAGCCAACCAGAAGAGTGCGGAAGATAGCAAAACAAAAAGCGAAAAGGATGGCGGAAATTTAAACGATAAAGGAAAGGACACCGCCGAAACCGCCCCAGCATCTGCTGGTAAGTTTGCATAATTAAAATTGAACACTGTCGGTTTTTTATGAAATACAAATTTTTGAATGCTTTGTTTTTTTGTTGTTGTTCAGGGTTTGGGAATAGTTTTAAACCAGCGGCCGGGAACTGGGAATGCCCGTGTTGTATGATTAATAACAAGTCGGAGGCAACAAAATGTGTGGCGTGTGAGACTGCAAAGCCAGCAGCCAAAGGTGCAACACCATTTTCCGCAGCTTCGAATTCCTCCATGTTTTCTGGATTTGGTGCCAGGTTTAACAACGCTTCGGATACATGGGAATGCCCGAGTTGCATGCTGCGCGTTAATCAGGAGCTGCAAAAATGTGCTGCTTGTGAAACCCCAAAGCCGGGCTCAAAACCCAGTGCCCCTGTGAACATGTTTGGCAGCAAAACTACCAAGGAGGGATCGAGCCCCGCTCAGCTTGGACTAAAAAGTGCACCTGCGGCAAATTCTGGCATGTGGGAATGTGAGACTTGCCTTGTCAAGAACCAACCTACTGCGATGAAATGCATTGCGTGCGAATCCGCAAAGCCTGGTGTGGCCACGGTGCCATCCACATCATCAGGTAATTTTAATGTTTTAAATCTTCACATTATTTATTAACAAGCACATGGCATGTGGCTATTAACCAAAAAGTAGCAAAGTAGTAAATTTAGACTCTTGCTAGGATGGCTTTTATATCGTCCAATTGCATCTGTTTTGGCACAATGCTAGGTCAAGGGTTTTGAATAATCGTCTACAGCAAAACCTGATAATAGCGAACCTCTAAATTTTTAAGACCTTATAATCCAGCAATGCTTGTAACAAAATCTAGTATTTTGCTAAGCTTCTAATTTCAATTATCAATATGTTTTAATAAATATATGCATTAGCGAGTAAGTTTTGGTCAGGGAATTTTGGATTTTAGTCATGGAAAAGTCTGTGAAATTGAAAAAGACAATTGCGTGGTCACCCTGGTACAGTCATCACTTTAGCTCGAACCTGCATGTAGCACAATTTTTGGTCTGGTCCCAGAGGTTTGTGCTATTCAAAGGTTTTGTTGTAATGTACTTCTATAATGATTATTGGGCATAAAAAATGTGCTACAAAAATGTGAATATAAAATTAAAACATTTAAATAAGTCATTTGAGAACGTTTATATTAATTTGGTTTTGTTATGGAATAATTTGTAATTTTTGCCTTTCTTTTCTGAATGCCAGGTTTTAAATTTGGATTTACCACTTCATCCTCTTCGTCTACAACTGCTTCATCTCATAAGTTCGGTTCACAGTTATCTGGGGCTGCAGCATCTCTGGCTCCCAGCTCTACTCCGATTGCCAAGTTTGGCATTCCTTCCAATTTGCAATCAACCACCACACCTGCGAATTCTAGCGTAACCACCGGATTCTCCTTCGCCTCTAAAAACACGGAAAAGGCTGATTCGGCGGCTCCGTTAGCTTTATTCAAGTTTGGTATGCCTTCTAGCATTAGCAAGGAAGAGATTAAAGCGCCTACGACAACCGCTACTGTGAGTTTCAAATTCCCCAACAGCCTGCCGGTGGCAGAAAGTCCGACGCATAAACTGCTGGATACAGCCGCGGAGGCAAAACCTGCTGGCCAGCTGGACAAAACCTTACCTAAGGATGTTCCAGCAGTGGCTGCTGCCAGCACCCAGCCACCAGCTTACAATGTCAGCTTCAAATTGAACACTGATAAAGCATCCAGCGAAAGCAGCGGCTCCTTGCAATTAGCAGCTGGTAAAACGGAAAACCCTCTTTTGTTCAAAGCCGCTGTCCCCACAATGCCGACAGTGCCAGCGATGCCTGCAGTGTCAACACAGTGTAAGTTTTTCACTGTTTGTTTGTGAATTTTTAACCTTGGGTAATTTCTGCACACGAGTGTTAAACACCAGCCCCAGGGAATGAGCATCCTTCACCTACCTGGAAATTCTGCTTAAAAGGGGAGGGAATTCTACCACCTCTCGAGAGATCTTTAATGTGCAGAGAGAAATCAGGATTTACACTGCCACTGGGCCTAGGGTTAAACTCGTTCTCGACAAGGTCGGCTTAAAGTGGTTGCACCAACTAAGGTGAAAAAATCTGAGATTTACTAACCTCGGGTTAAAATATAACTCCAGGTTAACCTCCAGGTTTGCTGTATGTGTTTCACCAATTAATCCTTGATAAAATAACCCAGGGTTATGGACCCCATGTTTAACCATGCAGAAAACAAAATGGCCTCTATTTTATTTAACCTTTCTCATCATTTTCCCTAACCCACACTGGGGCAATGCAATTTTGAGTTAACCTAGTGTTTTAAAGCAGGTTAACCCTAGGTTATTCTTAACCTTTGTTGGTACAACCGGCTCTTAGTGGTTACGCTAAACTTCCTTGAACTCGGGAGACCCGGGTTCGAACCCCGGTCGGCTATCCTAGTTTTGGTTTTTCGCGGTTTCACACAACCTCCCTCAATCGCCCATATAGGCACATAATCGGATGCCGGGATAGTGCCCCAAAAAGCAGCCACTACCGTATACTTATCCCCTTCAAAATCTGGCACTTTGCCCCCTGCCACATGACCTACTACATACTGATTGCAGGGTAACGAATCTACAGCCCCGATGTTTTCGTATTATCCTTGTGCCTGTGGGTTTAATACGTGCTAATATTTTTTTTAAATTCTCTCCAACAGCTTTCTCGTTTAGCGGCGGAAAACCGGTAACGGAGGGAACTTTTCCCTTTGCTCCCACCACTTCTACACCCGTGGTACCCGCCATGCCGGCTGCTGCCGCCCCCTCCAGCGGCTTCAATTTCAAATTTGGCGGCGACTCCTCCACACCGGCATTGAAAACCGCCACGCAGCCAACATCCTTCTTTTCGGACATGAAGCCCGGTAACAAGGAAAGCAACACCGCTTCCACGTCCGGTGGCTTCCCATTTACCTTTGGTGCCGGTGGAAAGCGCTCTGCAGATAGCATCGAGGAAAACACCGCAAACAAGAAGACCTCCATAGCGTCCGGGCTGCCTGCATTCGGATCGTTTGCTTCAACCGGAAGCACGGCTGCCAGCGCAGCACCGAGTTCCGGGTTCGCTTTCGGCAATGCACCAACACAGTCGAGGACTCCGGTGTTTGGTGCCCTGAGCAGCAGCGGAGACAAGCCAGCTGCCAGCAACACATTCACGTTTGGAGCAAGCACCACTACACCCAACCCGACGTCGGCTTTACCGGCATTCAGCGCTCCAAGTTCCCTTAACGCTCAACCCATGTTCGGGTCGAAGCAACCTACGCCGTTTCAGCCAACTTCTCAGCCAACTCTGAATTTTGGCACCACTAATCCCCTCACCACGGCGGCGCCCACTTTTGGGGCTTCGACAAACACATCAACTTTCTCTTTCACCGGCCAGTCTGCTGCTAATAACAACGCCGGCAGCAGCATCCCTGCGTTTGGAAGTCCGGCAGCTCCGCCGGTTGGACTTCCCGTGTTTGGATCCACTCCGTCCGGGTCAGTTTTCGGTTCGACTCCGGCCTCTGGTTTCGGAGTATTCGGACCAGCGCAGCCAGCCCCAGTTATCAACCCTGCGTCTGCACCCGCAGCGCCTTCGTCGGGATTTAACTTTGGCGTGGCACCCAGTTTCCAGTTTGGCGGCCAAGCTCAAGCAGGAACGGGCGTGTTTCAATTCTCCGGGAATCAGGCAAGTTTTGATATTTAGTACATCTAGTAGGCCTACTGCAAGGGAGAAAGGAAAATTGACGATGACATTTAGGATTAATTAATAACTTGAAACGTTGTAGGGCGCTGGCACTGAAACTGCTTCCAATCAAGGATTTGCATTTGGTCAGATGGCACCAGCGAATCAGCAGCAGCAGCTGCCTCAGCAACCAGGATTTTCTTTTCCCGCGAGCTTTCCTTCTGTGCCCACCCTTAGGTGAGAATGTCGATTATAATCACTCCTTGTAGCGTGTATTTAATGATCCAGGCATCCCAGCCGTCCTGTATTTCCTATAAATTCCTATATTTTTGATATCGTGCTATATTGTCCTATATTTCCTTATATTGTCTTATATTTCCTATATTTTTATTAACTTTTGTACCAGATTATAATAACCAGGGTGACAAACAAGTCCTAAATCTTAAAAGTCCTAAATATTCCTAAAAAGGACCTCAAAGTCCTAAAAAAGTCTTGAAATATTCCTAAAAAGTCCTAAATACCCTCTGGATAATCGAATTTTGTACTTTTAAATTCATGTGATTAATGAGTTTACATAAAAGTATTTATTTCCATGTTTTTAGCATGTATGCCTGCATTGCCTTATGGAGATATTATTTTTAAAATTAAGCTTAGATATGCATTTGGAAAGGGATAAATCAATGCATTTTCAAATTTCATTTACATGTTGGATATACCGGTCCTTTCACATTATAGTGAACACTTTCAGTTACTATAATTCCTATATTTTTGTCCCTAAAAGTGGCTGGGATACCTGCAATAATCTCGTATGCTGTACCCCTTTTGACCTCTCATTGGTGACATTTGCGTAATTTCAGCTCAACCAACCCATTCGAAATCCAAAACAAAGCTGCCGGACGGACGATAAAAAAGGCAAAGCGGAGAACACATCAGAAATAATACGGTCAGGTTACTTTATACGATCGTTAATTGACTGGCAAAGCGATAGGCGGTCATGCTATACCATTAAGATGTGAACGCGCGGAGATATTTGCTTTGTCAAGCCCCAACTTGCTTTTCCGACATTTTTTTCTGGCCTGCATATTTGACATCTGCAAAAAAGTCGTTGGCACAAAGTCGCAACTCTTAAGTCTAGATATCTGTGCACGAGAGGAGTTTCTGTCAGAAAGTTACCAAACTGTGGCGGTAAATTTATTCCTCGAGCCCTAACGCGATTTCTCTGGGGCAGTAGTTGGAGTTAGCACACAGATATAAAAGTGGCAGTGGACTAGAATGGAAGAGAATCAGTCTATAAACTGCTTTTTGTACGCAATCATCAATGGTTAAATTCGTTGCAAACAAAAGCTTCTTTACCGTATTTTACCTGTTTTGGCGTAATCTGCTGTCAATTTTTCTGGCTATTTGAATGGGGCAATAAACATGTACCAATAACATCCAATCAAGATTACTTGTCCTATAATGAGAGAAGTTGTGGCAATGTCGAAAGGATGACTGTCGTGTTTTTGTATTTTGCCAGCTATGCGGTTTCAGCATGTACAGGATAGTTAATCGCCGACATTTTTTACACCCTTTTATAAGATTTTCGACGTGAGAATGGGTGATTTGCTAGCAGTGGTTTTTCAACGTCAATGCATGTAGTCGAGTTAATAGAGATAATGATTTATTTAAAAATATTGAGCCGTTAACAACCCAATCCATGTAGTTTTGCTGTCGGTAACACGACTGGTTAATCGGCATCTTGTTACTATTTAATTGCTGGTAACTGTTTTTCATCATCAGATAATGACAGCCGCAAACAATTTACTGCCACTTTTATGTCTTCCGCGTGCTTATGCTTTACCTGAGTATCGTCAATCGTCCACGTAAACTCCACTCATTTCAGTTAAATGGAGTCGAACTCTACGACATAACGAATTGTTTTGTCCTTTTGAGTTTTAACGACTAGTGCACGTAGGCGAGGCTTAATTACGGCATTAGACCACAATGCAAAATACAAATTAATAACCTATTGGGACTTGAAACTCCCAGTTCAGGTGTTTAAAAGGAGAAACTCGTCGTTTTTTAAACTTTTCGAATATAATAGATTTATTCCGCAGTTAAACTGAAAAAAGACCACCCAAAGTACTGCTGTTTTTCTAAAATCAAGAAAATAATGCATGATTAATTTGCCCTGTTTTGTAAGCCTTTCCATTAAGTTCCCTTTAAGAAACATCGTAGATTTGCAGATTGTTTCAAGTTTACTGTAAACCATCGGTTTTTAAGTCATAGCTTCCTGAATTTTATTTCTCGCACTTGTTGCCATGTTTTGTTGAAATTGTGTAAGAACCCGATTTGCGGTTGCTGCTCAAATTATCTGGCCTTGCTAATATTGGTTTCGGAATTTTTTGATATCAGATCCCTAACCGGCTTTGTCTATCCGAATACCGGTGTCAGACGGCGAGTGAGGCTTTTCGAATTTTTAACTAGGGTATCACTTTGAAAATTAAATCTTGAATAAAAATGGATCTAATAACATTTACAATGTATGCTATTTTCTTAAGCTAATTATAAACGGTTAGTTTTTTTTCATTTAATAATATTGTCAAGATGGATAATTAAATATATAAAAAAATTTAGGGTAATTTTCAAAATTATTCAAATGTGGCTGTTATATGCAGTGTTGAAAATGATAGAATAAGTTGCTATAGTTTAAACGTAAGGTAATACAGAAGATCTGTGATTATCCGAGTATGTTGGGGAAACATTGAACCTATCCACACAGAAATATAAAAACTAAATTTTTTGTGATAATATTTAAAAGTTATAATTATGAATGTAATTTCTATATGTGCAATGATTTCTTTACTTAGTTATCTTAAAGTAATCTCTCCTAGAATCCCTTTGTTTTTATAAAAAAAGGACAGGCAAAAACGTGTAAAACGTCGCACCATCATCGAAGTGCCGAACTGCAATAAACTTAATTATTATTTAATTATTAGCATATGTTTGGTTCTATTGACTTTATTTGTTAAGTGGGTTCCCAGTCTATTTATGGATAATCAGGAATCTATTGTATTTGGATACAGAAAGGTTACTTTTAATTAAAAAATGTAACTTTCAATTTCCACATTCTCGGTGACTGCCACTTATATTTGGATGGACATCCGTTTGTCATAAATCTAGTATCGAATGTTCAGAACTAAGTTTAGAAGGTCAGATGATCTGTAAGGTTGACTGTAAAAAAGGTTGTGACTCAATTTCTGCAAAAGGTAGCAACATGTTTGCAAAAATAGGAGCTTTTAATGCTGTGGTTTAAAAACCCGGCCAGTTTTAGTTTAATTCATGCATTATTCTTGTAAAACCAGTAATTACAACTACAGAAATGCTGTGTTTTGGGTGTTCAGGATTTCCGTAGAATGCATGCTGACAGAAAAACGGATGGGTGTGATTTGGAAATCAAGACGTTGATGCAGGATAAGGAAATAAGAGTGCGTTGGATGTCGGAAAGGTTGCGCAAAAACTGGCCTTTGCAACTTTGCCTGAACTACGTTCACAAACAAGTCTCAATGAGTGAATTCCATTATTAACACTCATTAATATTGGTTACATTGAGATATAACAATGGAAATCACTTTACTAATACGTCGATCTATATATTAGATCATCAAACTATTAATTTAATGTAATTGTTAGAAGAGAAAACAAGCAAATTCTGGAAATTAATACAAACCACCATCGCGGTTGTCCGAGATAAAATGTGCGTTTAAAAAAATGTCTAGAGTTTGCTAAAGAAATCATTTAAAATGAATTTAGTCGACAAAGTTCGATAAAAGGTAAAACTTAACCGGCAGCCCATCATCACGCTATAATTACGCCGAGTTACTTGTACATTAAATTAAATGGCAAGAGAAGCCGAGATAAGTTTTCCAATCGGAACATGTACTCTTTAATCACCTCGTTTTTTATCTTTTGTTGTTATTTTGCGTTTATGACTAACTAGGAACATCCTCTCTGAGAATTTCGAGGACTTGTGTCCCTCACCAAGCTCCCTGCATATTCATGCTAGGAGTTAGATGTTTGAACTATGTTGTTTTCTTATAATCTATTATAAATCTATATATATTTGTGCAAAGTTGGAGAAAAAAACTGACAGTGAAAAGCTTGCCAGAATGAATTATTACTTAGATAAAGAGGATGTCCTTAGTTTTTCTTAACCAGCATTGTTAGTTAGTGAGTATCGTAAACCTTGTTCGTAGTGTAAAAATATAGGAAAAATCCAGGTTAAAAGTTTCAAGCAATGCTCCCCCCCCCCCAATGCTACGTGCACACTCCCTAGTCGCATGGGAAACATGTCGCGCATTTGTTTTAATTCAAATTTGTTTTTCAAACTTCGAACAATTGTCGTTTTCTTATTATAACTCCCAAAGTTCAATTTTGAATTGTATACTTTCATTAAATAAAGTGTATTCCTTTGCTATGCTTAAAATGACTTTAGAATTTTTTCTTGTTCTGGAAACAACAGTAGTTGCGTATATACGGGTTGGATCAACCATGGAATAGGGTACGTTTGATACGGTCCCATGTCACTTCGATGCGGGCAAGTCGGCGCATGGTAAATTCGGCACGCATTTTTCGAACGTTTTGTCCTCACCTAACCGCATATAATTGACAAATATTTAGTTGCGTCAAAGTGACATGATACCGTTTCATACACATCACATTACATATTTAGGGGATGAAGGGCTTTGGAGTGTTGGGCATTCGCTGATTGGGAAGTGCATGCTGACTGGTCAACGTCCGAAGCCTCGTCAGTATTTGACCTGAGAATTTGTTATGCTTTTCAGTGTAGGTCTATCCTAGTTCTTAAATTAGTATAAGCAAAAGTATCTCGGGCAGATTTCACTATTGTTTTTATGCAAGCCTGTAGGCTGTAGACCCTCTTAAAGGGAGAGGGTAGCTCAAATGACGGTTGTTGACCGACAAGGTTGGCTTAGTGGTTATGCTTAGCTCCTTGATTTCGGGAGACCCGAGTTCAAACCCCGGTCGGCTATCCTGGTTGTGGTTTTTTGTGGTTTCCCACAACCTCCCTTAATCGCCTATATAGACACGTAAAGGCGAATGCTGGGATAGTTCCCTAAAAATCGGCCACGACCGTATACTCTTAATTCCCATTAAAAATTCTGGCACTTTGCTCCCTGCCACATGGCATACTACATGCTGACTGCAGGGTAAGTAATTTAATTGAATTGACTTAGGGGACGGGGAATCTTTTGGCGAATATTGTTGATGTCATTTATGGACGACCCCTATTACATATAACCTACATATTACATATAACCTACATATTACATATTCCCCGGCTTAAACAAGGTATCGAATTTAATTTAAATTCTAGCTCGTGCGAAAATCTTTTTTAATTAAAAGCCTTGTTTGAGGCTAGCCAAACGCTAGCCAATAGCATCACCAGTGTCTAACAAAAGATCTAAAAAACACAAAAATTGCTGTATCTCCGTTATTTATAGCTCGATTTTCATGAAATTTGCTGTGGTGTACTCAGAGGAATATGTTTGATAATATGTCAGCAGATAATGTCTGCTTTCTTATGTGTAGTGAAAGTTTTAAAAAGTTAAAAAGGTAGATTTTTATTTAATTTTCTATAAATAAAAACTCGGGTTTTAAATTTTTTAAAAATGTTACTGCACAATATTAGAGTAGACAGTATTCTGAATAGTACAAAACAAATTTCATGAAAATCGAGCTAGAAATAACGGAGATATAGCGATTTTTAAATTTTTTCTATCGAAGCGCTACAAGTGTCTAAAAAAGAAACTAAAAAACACAAAAATCGCTGTATCTCCGTTATTTATTGCTCGATTTTCATGAAATTTGTTGTGTTGTACTCAGAATAATGTCTATTTTCATATTGCACAGTACAAATTTAAAAAAGGTGAAAAAAATCGATTTTTATTCAATTTTTAATAAATAGAAAATCCAGTTTTAAATATTTTTAAACTGTTACTGCACAATACGAAAATAGACATTATTCTGAGTACACCACAGCAAATTTCATGAAAATCGAGCAAGAAATAACGGAGATACAGCGATTTTTGTGTTTTTTAATTCCTTTTTTAGACACTAGTTGCGCTACCATCAAAAAAAGGTTAAAATTGCTATATCTCCGTTATTTCTTGCTCGATTTTCATGAACTCTTTTCTATAACACTCAAAATAATGTCTATTTTTATATTCTGCAGTCAAAATTTAAAAATGATGGAAACTGGATTTTCTATTTATGGAAAATTGAATAAGGTACGATCTTTTAACCTTTTTATTTAGTTTTACTGCATAAAAAGAAAGTAGACATTATTCTGAGTACACCACAACAAGTTTCATGAAAATCGAGCAATAAATAACGGAGATATAGCGATTTTAACTTTGCTTCCCTAATATTCCAGGGGTGTTTATAAAAGCAATTAAAAAACACAAAAATCGCTATATCTCCGTTATTTATTGCTTGATTTTCATGAAATTTGTTGTGGTGTACTGTTAATAATGTCTACTTTCTTATTGCGAAGTAGAAGTTTAAAAAAGTTAAAAAGGTCGATTTTTATTCAATTTTCTATAAAACAAATTTCATGAAAATCGAGCAGGAAATAACGGAGATATATATAGCCCATTTTAGCAGCGAATAACACATGACAGACATTATGGATTTCCCTCATAAATTCTTCACTTAAAATTACTTTTTTAGAAAATTAACTTAGAAAATCGCGGTTTTTTCCAGTGGAGGAAAGTAGTTTATGAAAGTAGACATCATTACGAATGGAAAAAAACAAAAATCGCCATATTTGAGAAAGAAAAACGCGAGATATTAGCAGAAAAACGTTTTCATATAACGGACATAATTTATGGATGAGCCTCATCAAGAAGCGCCGTATCCTCTGATGGAAACATTTTAGCGGCAAATTTGAATTGGCAATTTAGGTATCAATCTCTATATCTCCGCTATTTCTTAAAACGGCCGTGATTATGTCGCGCGCTGCATTTTTGTATTTTCAGGTGGTGTTAAATTGTGAATTGAGCTTTAAATTAATTTTTTATCATTAATATTGACAGAATTCGGTCATTTTTTGGTATTTTTTTGATATATATGTATATACTAGCTACCGTACTTTTGATAGGCATTTTTTGTGTTATGGTTATTGAATGAAAAGAATCAAATGAACGATTTTTCATCTGATTCTTTTCGATCGAACAAATCGAATGAACTGATTCATCCAAACGAACGAGAGTGCCCAACATTGCTTTTTACCCTGCCCTGAATTTCGTACATTTCCTTGGTACACTAGCACTTCGCTAGAGGGCGCTGACTCTTGCTAAGTGCGAAATTGGATATTAAAGTTCTTTCAAAATGGCTTCCTCCACGTGTAACAACCGTCAACAACAAATGTCTAAGAAAAAGGACAAATTCGCAGATAAATCTGTAAAAATGCAGAAAAGTAAGCTTTTTGAAGACAATGATGAACCGGAACACTACACTTTAAAAGTGAACGATGGCTACGCCAAGAAGTACGACCATTGGAAAAGAGGGGAAGAGCGTCAAAAACGTAGGAACAATGTATTTTGAATCGAATATATGAATAGTTGTCACAATAATAACTATTTGCTGTCGGAATCCTAGATACTGACATTCGTTTTTTGACTTTTGATAGTGATAGATCGATATGGGAAGGACGGAGATGAACTTGAGTCTTCGACCAGTGAAGAAGAAGATGAAGATGGCGACGTGAGACACATTTTACTTGTGTTTTTGGGTTTATTTAACAATTAATGAAGCAGCTGAGTTGATATACATATTAAGTGTGTTTGATTCATTGGAATTGGGGAAAATGTACCTTTGATAGGCCTACCTACATGTATGTAACGCACATTGGGCTAACGTCATAAAATGGTTCACCCTCCTGTTACTTTGTAGTTTTGTCTTCTATATATCTAGTTGCAGTTTAATGTTGCCTGTTAATAGGTTTTATTTACATTTCCCCCACTGTGAACAGTTACAGCATGTATATGTGCATTATGTGGGAAGTTGTCATGTGTCTGCAGCTTGGGTGATCGAGCCCAGTTCTCATGTCAGCAGCTATTAGGTCACATTAATATGTATCAAATATGTAACTAGCGAAATTGGAGTTGTTACATTTTGATGTGCATTGTTATTATGTTTTAGAAAAATATTATGGGATTGAAATTCTCAGCTCAAAATTTCCTTTGCCCCAGAAATGCTTCGACACATTTAAATAGGCCTACTTATTTTTCAGAGATTGCCTCCAGATTTCGATAAAAACTTTATCCACGCATTAGCCTGTCTCCGAAAAAAGGACTCCAGCATCTATAACAAGGAACATAAGTTTTTCTGTATGTATTCGTAAGAATTCCAATTTTGTTTAACTTGACAGTTGCTTGTATCCAATGAACTGGCAATTATTAACAATATTAAACTCTGTTTTCATAGCTGATGAAGTGATTTCCTTGCAAAGCAAATCTGATCAGAAGAACACAGAGAAGCCCATGTATTTACATGACTACGAACGGGAAGTCTTGCTGAGCTTTAATGGGTGTGTAGTTTACATTGTTTGCCAGTTTTTTATATCTGCTCAAAGAGATTAATTTTTATATTAAACTATGTTTATAATTTTTTTTCTGAAGCAAACCAATTGTCGAAGAAAAGACAAAGAAAAGACAGATGACCTATGTGGAAGAGCAAAATGAATTGAAAAATAGGTTCGTCAATACGTATTAAAACGATACAAATGAACATAAATTTAATGTTCAATAATGCCATTTTATTTGTGCTTTTAAAAGTGAATGACAATTTCTTTGTTTGTAGCTTTAAAAATGCTATCGCCGATTCTGATGATGATGATGATGCTTTGTTCACTGGTTTCAAAAAGGCCTCCAAAGAAGAATCTGACAAAAAGCAGAAAGGGTTATTAAATGATGGAGATATCAAAGACGAAATTGTATGCCTTATTAATATTTGTCAAAAATGTCGATTTTAGAAGCAAGCGTTAAACACGATTCCAATGAAATTATTTAGAAAAACGTTTGGCCCGATGAAATCGACGATGGCGAAGCGTTTTTACGCGACTTTATTCTCCAGCACAAGCACATAGACGAGGATAACAAGAAGCGCGTTCCAACTTATGAGGAGATAATTGCACCTTCCGATAGCTCGGAAGACGAATCGTTTATGGAAGAACAAGACCATTTCGAGAAGAAGTACGATTTTAGATTCGAAGAACCTGATCAGGAATTCGTAAGTACGAATTGTTGATGAACTACACGTGTTTCGTATTAAGATCGCCACTGAATTTATTTTTTTTTGATGTGCCGGCTAGATCAAAAAGTACCCTCGCACGATACAACAGTCGTTCCGGACAAAAGATCACAAAAGGAGCGATAAGCGTGCAGATGTCAAAGAAAGAAAGGAAAAGGTTTGTACAAGAAAAAAAAGTTGTTAACGTTGATGCTTGCCGACTTCTGACCTGATGAAAACAGGTATCCCAGCCATCGTGTATTACCTATAAATTCCTATATTTTTTATGTTGTCATATATTGTATTATATTTCCTTAAATTGTCATATATTTTCATTAACTTTTGTACAGGATTGTAATAACCAAGGTGACAAACAAATACTGAAAGTCCTAAATACCCTTTGAATAATTGCATAATTATTTTAAAAATTATGTTTCAAAAGTGTTCCAGTTATTATGACTGCTATATTCTCTGCAAGCGTAAATATTCGTAATTACAAATTACAAATGTGATGCGCTAAAACACAGTAAAATTTGTCCTAATTTTGGCATAAATGCGAATTAAAAATAAAATTCTATAGTATACGTTTAAAAAGTCACCTTTAACCTTTAAAAATCTTGATATTTAATCTAAAAAAGTCCTAAATATTGAATATGAAAAAGTGTATATGAAAAGTTTCGAGGAAAATGTCCTGTATTTTCAAAGAAAATGTCCTATAATTTCAATATTTTTATCCCTAAAATTGGTTGGGATACCTGTGAAAAATTAATATTTTGTAATATATATTATGCATTATGCTACGTTACTCTTATTATAGGAAAAAAAGAAAAAACTAAATGAGCTGAAGCGGTTGAAAGCATTGAAACGGGCAGAGATCATGGAGAAGTTGGAAAAAATCAAAAAGATCACTGGCAACACCAAAGTCGGCTTTGGCGACGTTGACTTAAACGATGACTTCAACCCCGAAGAGCACGATAAGAGAATGCAACAGATCTTTGACGATGAATATTATGAAGAAGGAGAGACTGAAGAACCAGAACTGCCTATCGAAGAGGAAGGTAAACCAGATTTAATCAATATTTAAACTTGATCTTTAAAAGCAAAACGTGGTGGTATTCGATTTAATTTTTTTGCAAATTATGCAGATCTTCAAGTTGACAATTGGGATGACTGGGAAGGAGACAATGGAAAAGAGGGAGCGCTTCATTGCGAAGATCCTGACTTTGTGGTAGCTAGTCGATTTTTTCACTCGTAATAATAATACTGTGTTTCTGAAAAGTACATTCTCGTCTGAATATTTCAGATGGATTGTGATTATGACCCATCTTCAAAACAACAAGTTAAGGAAAAGTCTGGGAAGAAGAAAAAGCGAGGCGATTTTCGCAGTGCTCTGCGAAAAAAGAAGCCTGTTTTCGATCCTGGTAAATTATATTTTCTTGTACATTCGTGCATTGTTATTAATTTCTGACCATGAGTTGTTATGGTAAAATAATCATTAACAGTGCAACCTTTTTAAACCGTTTGCCTTTTTTAGAAAATAAAAATTTTGAAGAATACTTCGACGAGTATTATAAATTGGACTACGAGGATATAATTGGGGATCTACCGTGCCGTTTCAAGTACCGGAACGTGGCACCCAATGATTTTGGGTTGAGCGTAGATGAGGTACTGGTTGCTGACGACAAAGAGTTGAATCAGTGGTGTTCGCTAAAGAAAGCATGTCAATACAGGTATGGTAGTTTAACAGAACACTGAGATTAAGAGGGTTGCATACCAGAATAAGCCTTTTTTAATTTAATTTTGAAAACTGTTATGAACAAATGAAATGTACGAGGGCCTGGTAAACTTTACATACAGATCTAAATGAAATGGAATATACATATACATAAACAAATAATAGAATATTTATGCCAGGTCTTCGTACAGTCCATTGTTCCTAACAGTTTCCAAAATTAAATAAAAAAATAATTCAGAAAAAAAGGCTTATTCTGGTATGCAACGCTCTTAACTAAATTTGTCTTCAAATGTCAATTAACCAACTTTTTAGAAACGAAGAGGAAGAATCGTACGACATCACGACATATAAAAGGCACGCTAACAACTTAAAGAGAAAGATGAAGATCTTGAAGAGCGTCTACCAAACGTACGTATGCAAGTTTACGGTTGGCTCTCGTCATTATTAAGTGTTAGGAAAATAGCTTGCAAAGTTGTATTTCATGGATTGGTATGGCAGTAATTCGGAATCTCAGTAGAGACGGTTCCGAATGAAGGATTCTTCACTGACATTTTTGGTTTATGATATTCTAGGGAGGACGACACAGAAGAACAAAATGAATTTCAGTTTGCAGAAACGGCAGATGCCAGCACTGTAAATTCCAAAAATTCAGAGGAATCAAAGAGTAGAAAAAAATCTTCTGGGAAGACTCCCGATTCCAACAACAAATCTCCTGGACAGACATCGGATAATAAAAAATCTGCTGGACAGACACCAGATGACAATAATAAATCCATAGGGCAGGATAACACGAGAAACAAAAAACGAAAACGGTCGCGTAAGGGTTCTGGAAGTAATCCTTTTGCTGGACAGACACCAGACAACAACAAAACCATGGGGCAGGACAACACGAGTAACAAAAAACGAAAACGGTCTCGTAAGGGTTCTGGAAGCAGTCCTAAAAAGGCCCAGAATGGAACTGAAACGGAAATTCCAGATGCGAGGTTAAAAGCATATGGAATCAATCCGAAGAAATTCAAGAATAAGCTAAAGTATGGAAAAAACAAACAAGCGGCCGAATAACGTGAGTTGTGAATTTCTAAACATTTATTATTAAAAAAATTATTAACATTTTCATCTTGTTTTAAAAATATTCTTGCCTAATAAACATTTAAGAAGTAGACAATCACTCGAAGCATAAAGCTTAGTGCAAAAACGGATGCTTACTATTGGTCCTTTTTCCATGCAATCCGACGATGGATTAATCTTACTAATTATAGCGTAAACTCATTTCAAATTCAATTTAACAATGATGATGGGTTAGTCGCTACTGACGTAGAATTGTCCTGAAAATGAATACGACCCCCTACCACATGGCATTTTTTTGCTGATTGTAGGGTACCGAGTTGAATTGAATTGAACAGTATTCATATATTGAACTCAAGTTTACTTTACAAAATGGTTTTACTTCCTTTCACCTCTTTGTGACGTAAGACATTGTCCCAATTAATTTTATTCGTGCTGCTACACCTTTTAGCATCAAAACATTAACAATTTGTAAAATTTATTGGACGTTATGGATACAAAGTGAAAACTTGACGCAAGGTCATCAGTCACGTACTCTCAGGCCCCATATGCTAGTTAGCGAAATTCCAACCGTGGGTCTGGCAACATCCGAGAAAAGTTTGTTGTTGACAGCAATGTTTTTTAAAGCGGTTTGGATGACCGTCATCTCTGCTTTGGGGAAAAGTCCGAACATTTGCAGGTGCTGTAATTTGGGGCAAATGTCCAGGGTCCTGTAAGGCAGGGTTATAAATAGAAAATTCATTATTAAATTGGGAAGCTTGGGTCTCATTCCCAGCATAGGAAAGTGTACTTACAGGAAGCTCTCCTTTGAAAGGGAATAACATCGCGTTAAAGCTAAGCTTTTCAGCTCCATCGCATGATCAGTGATTCCCGATACGGATGTGAGATTTATCGCATCGCTGATATCGAGCTCTTCCAACTTGACACAGTTCTTGACCAACTCTCGTACATCTGAAAAGGCACTCGTTAATACCCGAATGCTTAATATTTTCACTTTATTTCAAGTCAATGCGCGTTAAATCTTACGCTTATCTCTTAGTGTTTGTCTGCATCCGCTTAGATTCAGTCGCTTAAGTTCGTTAGGCAAATTTTTAATAACTGCATCGACTGCTGATTGAGATAACTCCGTCCATGCCAAATTGAGTGCACTAAGTCTTAAATTGGAAATTTACAATTTAACAGTCATTCATTCTAAAATTAATGAAGGATGTTAGGTAATTCAATTACCTAGAACAATGAGCTAAAATTGATTTTATTCCTTTGGCTGTGAGACCCGTGCACATGGATAGGTTAAGTTTCTCCAACTCCCGGTTACTGCCCAAATTTCTTTAAATTATGAAAGAGAAAGGAAAATAAAAAACTGCCAACCATTAATGCTGTAACGAAAGATTTTTAAAGACTTGCCGACTAATGTCGTCGTTTAAATTGCAGTGTTCGAGGCTGAGATTCCGAAGCTTGTTGCAAACGCTCAAAACATCTTCTAAAACTGTCTGGCTAATGGAAGCCATGCTTAGGTCTAGATGTTGCAGTTTACAAAACCTAGAAGCGAATTTTTTCACATTTACTCGCGGTTGTAAGATATGATCATTGACGAAATGGGCAAGAGCAGTTTTTACCTTTGATCTTCAATTGAAGGGAATGATGAAGGCAAACTAATATTTTGCTGCTTGTGGATCTGAAGGTTTCAAATAATAGTCAAATATAACACTTAAGAGGGTTTGGCTCTATGAACCTTATAATGCAGTTGTTACATACATCTGTCTTGGCGAGGCGAAGAGCAACCACTCCTCTGCTGAGAACGTGATTCAAGGTGTCAGAACCAAGATTCTGATTGCCTAAATTCAACCTTGTCCATAAACTGTGATCATACGAGAGTACTTTCCATCGTTTGCAGGTGCTTGCACACTTTATCAGCGTCGTTTTTGGCAGCCATTTGAAGATTTGCAAAACTATCTCGTCGGAGATGTTTGCAAAGGCGTCTTGGAAGAAATAAAACACTTTGCCGTAAGCCTAACGAATGATTTCCTCGTTTAATTTTGCTGTGAGCTGTTGCAGATATTTACCTTGTTCCGTCGGGAATTCGACTCTCATGCGGCGGCGCATTTTGAAGGGAGTCTGATCATCACTGTGATGCTTTTTGGGTGTTTCACAACGTGGGTGCTTATTCTAGAAGTAAGTAAAACAATCCTTAGCATGGGAAAACATTTTACGGCATATTTAAGCAATGAATGCACTGCTAACAAGTCGATGCCATTACCTTTGGTGGGACAGTACATGATGTGCTGTTTCCTGGGGGAGTGGGTCCTAAAAGTGCCATGTTAGACTGTAGTTTTCCTACATTTTCCTTATTTCTTTTGTTGCTCGTATGACCTGTTAACCTAATGCTGCCACCAGAGTTGTCATCATCATCTTCGAGAACACCGACTCCGATATCGGCAAGCAATTCCGATGTCAAGTGCATTTCGCTGGAGAAACTCCAGTTGCAACTTTGAAGCGAGGAACTGCTACGGCTTTTGGCTGGACGCTTTGATCCTTTACGGAGCTTCTCAAAACAATGAAGGCTGTAAATGAAGTTTTATTTTCAGAAATGTGACACTTAATTAATGAGCTACATGTAGATAGCTAGGGCAGAGAACAAAGATATTTTTAAGGAATTACAAAACTGAATTCTACAAAGCTAGTTTAGCAACATTTTTATTCCAGTTGTTAATACTGACAAACATCTGTAATTAAGTGATCGGGTAATTGTGTATGCGAACGTTTCCCCACGCCCAGATTACCCATTTAGATTTAGGTACTTTGTACGCAATTTTCCTATATGTTTGCGACAGAAGTAACCGACCTGACTACCACCATGCCAGATTGTATAACCTGACGTACCAAATGTAGAAGAATTTTAAACATTAATCACATAGTTTCGCGGATACCATTTGATTAACTGAATTTGGAAAAAAACATTGATTATCCTTTAAAATTTGTAGAAAATAATCTCCCGCCAAAATTTTACCACACCACGAATTTCTACCAAAAGCAAATCCAGCTTGATTCCTTAAATGCAAACGTATTTTACAGTTTTCATTGTGAAAAAATATGCGCAATCATTTGTTGTTACGCGAAAAAAATTTTACTTACCTTTGGGAAGTCATAATTAACCAGAAAACATGAAATTCAAAGCTCTATTGTATGAAACCTCAATACTACAACGTGAGCGCCACTTCTTGATTTTAGGCGCCTTTTTATAACGGAAACGAGCAGACATTCACTTCCGGTTGTTGCGTCATAGGTGCGTTCGATTTTTGTTCTCGATTTGGCCATGCTGCTTTTCTACTTTTTGCAAGAATCTTTAATTTATCTTTAATTTGTTGAATTAAGGTAGTTGTTAGAAATCATAATTCACATCGCAATATGGGATCTAGTGCTTCGAGTACGGTTGAAGCCAAAGTGGAGACGGTGGGTGCTGCTGGAATAGCGGTTTTAAATGGATCGTCCGAATCAAAAGATAACAAAATAGGACGTGAACAAACAGGTAAATGCCCAGTTGACCACGAACAATTGGCGAAAATGAAAGCTGCAAAACAAGGGGCAGTATCCTCCATAAGTGAGTGCCCTGTTCAACACGTTGCCAGTTCAGGATGTCCTGTCCAAGCAGGTCAACTTGAAAATGATATCGACCCTGCTAATATGGTACATGAGTTTTTGTAAATCTTCATTCTACTCCAAATGTTATATCCCTTTTCTTATCATTATATTTTTAATTGAATTGAATAGATGCCACCGCCCAACCAAAGGCCTTCTCCTGATCAGCCTTTCCCATTGCCGACGACTAGAGAAACTTCAAGTATACCAAAAGCTGGGACAAATGAATTTTGGACTTATCCATCACAGCAGGTTAGTATCTATTAACCAACATGTTAAGTAACTTACAAAAGCATTGAACATTGAGCACAGCTTCAAGGCAACTTTCTAAGAAAGTCTTGTGATGAAATTCCAAGCATGCTGTACCATTTGGTCCGTCTATTTGCAGATGTTCTGGAATGCAATGTTGCGAAAAGGTTGGCGCTGGAAGGAAGAAACCATCAACAAAGAAGACATGGCAGATATTATTGTTATTCATAATGCAAATAACGAACAAGCTTGGAAGGAAGTGCTCAAATGGGAGGCGCTACATGCTAAGTAATGATCTACCCATTGCGCTCGTTTTCAACTTCATATGTAACAATCGGCTAACAGAAGATTTTGGCTATTTGCTTTTACCAGCGAATGCATGTGTCCCAAGCTCAAGAGTTTTGGAGGAAATGCACAAAATTATTCTCCAAGAGCAAGGATCAGAAGCATGATGGGGTAAGCTGATATATGAACGAGCCTCTGACGTGAGCTTGGTCATTTGGCAAGCGAACCGGTAAATTAACGGTATTTTTCCCCGATTAGTTACGAACTGCCTTTTGACCGGCACGACTGGATAGTGGATCGATGCGGTAAAGAGGTACGTTATGTCATCGACTATTATGACGGAGGAAACGTGGACAAATCCACCGGACGGTTTGCACTTCTCGACGTGCGCCCAGCATTCAATTCTCTTGGTAATGTCTGGGACCGGATGAGAGTAACGTGGTGGAGATGGACACACTAAAAGTGGTTTATATTCTTGAAATTAGTGTAGATGTAATTTAATGCGTGTGAATGGAAAGTAGCTGATATTCTCGAAACAAAAGTTGACAATTGGTTTTGCCAAAAAACAAATCAGCAAAGATGTAACGAAGTTACATGTATATCGATACGAGATGCTTATCGTATATTTTAACCCAATGTCCCAATATTATCTTTACATGGTTTCTTATCCGGAATTTCCGAATAAACGACAAGTTTTAGCACGGCTTCAAAATTTATTTAGAATTCATCTGAGCCCAAATTTGCTGAAAATTGCAGGGTCAACATTCTTGGTCATTATTAGTCAGATGGCAAGCAAATAAGTAAATGGCATTAGGATAAATTATTAAAGTATGTGCATGGTATGCAATATGGCAGAGTATACTGTTTCATTTTTAACAATTTTTCTGTTAATGGCATGCAGTTTTTCAATACAAGTTTAAAATCACCCTATAACCATTGTATATATATCATGTAGGAATTTTTGCCCATTAAAAAACAGTTGCTAAAATGGACCACACAAAAAGTGCAGTTTGTCAATTTATACAGGTGGTCATTATGCAGAGAACGCCACTGAACAAGAGTGTAATGGTGGTAGAATTATTCTAGAAGTGGACTAATTATTTTTTGCACCTATCTCTTACCCGTTGCTATTTCTGAACTACATCTGCTTTCTGAAACATTATCTCTAGTTCATCAAACAAGTATAACTGTGACCGTAAGGCTTCAGTCGATGCTTGTGTGTGTTTTAAGCCCTGTTCTCTAGGAGCCACTAAAGCCGCAACTTTCTTGCCATGGCCACAAGTTTCATCGTGAGAACAGTTTTCGAAGTCACAGTCGTGTTGCCGCGGCTGCATTGTCACATATCAAAAAGTTTTGAAATGCGGCATTAATGTCGCTCAAAAATAGTGCTGCTTTTGGACTATTTTGGACTATGAAATTCAATTTTTAAACTTTTAATAATTATTAACTCTGAATAATGTACCTGGTTTGTTTTTTCGTAGAATACATTTATTTTCTCTCGTGAACTTCTTACGGTTTTTATAAGCTCTTTCTTGGAGCTATGGCAGTATTGGCAAAAATGACGTAAAATATAAAAAAAGAACGATATTTTTACCGCATCACGTGAACAGGTAAAGCTGTGGCGACAGAAATCATGACATTTTAGGACATCAATGTCGCAGCTTTATTGGTTCCGTGAGATCGGGGCTTTAAGGTCGTTTCGACTTTAAGAACCAGTTAGTATGCGTTGTAAGGGCTCATCCATATTTTTTCAATATTTTCCAATTCTTCATTAAAAAATATGAAAGTTTTATCAAAAACATGTTTGCAAAAAATGCTAATTTCAAAAGCTCTCAGCAATTTTACTCTTAACTGGGATTTGTTGAATTGAACTCAACCAGGAATTTGTCCAAATTATATATCGGGAATAAACATAACACCATATTAAAAAAATGTCAACAACCATGAATAACTAGCCTGAAAGTAATCGAGCTGCTCTTGTCACTAGTCGCAACTTTATGCCTATTTGCATGAGTGGACATTATTGCTGGAAAGCAACTAAATGAATGAATGATAGTCGTAAAGGTGTTTTTATGGTGTGGATCTAGCTTTGGCATCTTCTGCATCGATTTTGGATAATCTGTCCATGTCATCCTTTCTGTTTTATTAGCTATTTAACATGGCTAACGGACTGTTAACATCCTGTAACAGCTAGAAACTTTGATGGGCATGTCATTAAACCCTTGCAGGTTGGCCACTTTTTGTGCTTAAGGTGTGCTTTTCTAAAGTTGATGGAAATGCAGTTGAAAGATTAGATTATTGTCACGGAGGTTGTTCAACCTCCAGTTTTATAGTGATTGGAACGTGGAAAAATGGCCACTACTTTGACCCCAATAGAATTCTCAGCACTTTTATACCAACAAATTCGTTTAATGTTCAGTCATTAACTGTAATCACGAAATGGATTTCATTCCAGTTGAAAACCGGGTTAAACCGAATTTATATAAATCGGCCAGTTTTCAGACAATATGAAATGGATTGTGAGACAACAGCTAATAGATCATCATGATGCAAAGCATGTATATGATTTCTGGTTGCCGGACAGCGCCACGGCAACATGTCCTTAATTTTGGAATTCTTGACTGTTTTAAGCCGGCCGCACACGAGGCAATTTATTGGCCGAAATAAATTGCCACAAATTTCCGGACAATTTATTCCGAAGAACAAATTAACATTTTTGCCACACACGTGAAGCAACAAATTTCGGAATTCCCTATCAATATCCTGCAATTATCCCTATATTGACAGTACTGTTTGATACGGAAAATGGGACATGCACGTGAGATTTTCCTGATTCGTGATTGGTCGGGAAACTGAAATAAATTTCTCGAATAGAATATTATTCCATTCTGGAAATAAATTACAATTTCCAGGAGAAACATTTTCATTTCCACGCCGGAATTCCGCGAAATTTTATTTCTAGAATTTGTTTCGAGCAAGAAATTGTCTCGTGTGTGGCTGGCTTTAGGGTAAAAACATGTTGAAGCATGGATAAGAGGATGGATGGCCCCTTTCCACGAGGTATGAAGATGGAAAAGCTATCAAAAACTTTCTCGGGAGGTACTATCTGTGTTAGGTGGATTATTACATTTATAGGGAGCCAAAATTTTGGTGTCATTTGGAGCCTAATTTTAGGGTCATTTTGTGACCTTCAACTCTTATTTCATGTTGGCCAATTATTGGCATTCCTTTGTGCTAATAATTGAGGGTCAAGTTTCCATATACAAATATGGAAACCCTTTTTTGCCTAACTCCAAAAAGTGTTAACCTCAGTTCAATCTTGGTGTTGGTTGCTCATTGCTACAACCTTTGCTGCTAATGGACCTGTTGTTTTTCCTGCCACTTCTACACCTGTTTATGCACTTACGGCGGCCATCTTGCAACTACCTTTGGAATGCTCTTTCAAGTGACCTTTCAACAAGATTGCCATTTCTGTCATTCTTGAAGCTACATGTACAGTAGAAGACATGTTCTGTGAAAGGGATACCAATAACGGTTAGTACCTAAGCATTTTCCTCATCTAAGCTTACTTGACACGGACTGCTTAAAGGTACGGTTTGTATGGTTGCGGCTTGCGTCTTGCAATTTTGGCTAGTTTTGACTGCGGCCGAAGGCAGTTGCAAGTCTGCCGCAAGGGTGTTTTTTCTCATGCGGCTAAAAGCTGCTGATTGTGACGTTTTCCCATTGTGAAGTAAATCCATGCTTAGCAGACGATTTTTTTCCCGTTTCTTGCAGCATTAATAAAGCAGTCAAAACCTTGTTTATTTCATTTTAAACCTTTTAAAATTCCATATTTAGAATAAATATATCACCATTTACACAACAAAAGTGATCTAGTGCACAGAGACCATATTTTTTTTATGAAAATGTCTGGTTATTTTTAAAATTAATAAACTAGATATTTTTTAATTTTGCGGGTGTTTTGCATGGTCTTGCTGCCACCTGGTGTTGGCTACCTGCAATTAAATCGTCGCGTTTCGAAATGACGTTAATTTAAATGTGTCTGTGCCCTAGTTAGATAAATAGTTAATGCTTTAAAATTAAAATACACACCTTAACTGGTATAATTAATTTGCTAATCTCGTAACAAAA
The DNA here is from genome assembly GCA_034698905.1 of Xestoiulus laeticollis. Taxonomy (NCBI): domain Eukaryota; kingdom Metazoa; phylum Arthropoda; class Diplopoda; order Julida; family Julidae; genus Xestoiulus; species Xestoiulus laeticollis. The sequence goes on from JAQGCC010000367.1 coordinate 27,151, forward strand.
TTCAAATTCCGAAAAACGCCTGTAGCTGACACCAGGTGGCATCAAAGACTTAGCCATGTGAGATCCCTGTGAAATTTAAAATTTATTCTTGTTTATTAAATTTAAAATTTAAGGGCCATTTTCATAAAAAAAAACATGGTCTCTGTGCACTAGATCTATGAACACAGCAATTTTCCCAATTTTTTTTTTCCCAGAATTTTATTTAGAAAATGTGCTGGGCTCGTCAAGAAATTTACCCATAGGAAAGGGGGTGTTTAGTTCAGCCTTAAATTATCTTTATTAGTATGTGTGCGAGAATGTCCGGCACATTTGTCCATTGTTAGCGTATCTACATGTATATTTCCTGTAGATGTATAGCCAGTAGACCCTCTCTCTTAAGTCTACTAACGTACATGTAGGAACATTCTCCTAAAAATGGGTAATTTGCATGAATCATGAATAATTTTCAAAAAAATAAAATTCTGGTTGTATCACAGCGCCACCTACCTCCATTGTAACATGTCCTTCACTTTTAGTATTCTCCTTTCCTTTTCTCCCTCCAAATCCTTAAATCGTAAACGTGCTCGAAGTAATGTTTTATTACTTTCGTCCTAATCGGAGTTTGATTTTTCCAGTAATTATCCGCGATTAAAATCGCCATTAAAGTGAAGTGGTGCGAGGGAATTGTCGTGTTCTCACGCCTCGCTTCTAGAATATTGAATTTTTGATTTCCAGTTCGAAAGAACCCCTTTTTTTACGGTATTTCAATTAGCGATTCTTAATGTGGCTGCGATTATGTTCATCAAGCGCTGAGAGAGATCATTTTCCCTCGAGTCAGCTGCAAACAATTATCCTTTTTAATGCCGATGATGATAATGGGCGCATCGAACATGGTTCAGTCGAATTTTCCATTTTTTTTTTATTAAGGCAAATCGACTTCCGCTTTGTATTCCAATGCGAATTTCAAGTATGAAGTGACATTTTTTTTTATTGAGTCTTAAAGTTGGATGTGATTATTCGTTTCTTTTTACAAGTGCTTTTGATTCATCTTTACTTTGTTAATTAGAGCGCCCCCTTGTGGAATATGAGCCTTTAGCATATACATGTAGCTCCCCTATGTGCACAGTCGAAATGACATATGCCCGAGGCCTAACTAGGCTAGAAACGCGCGTTTGGCTAGCCTCAAACAAGGTTATTAGTTAAAAAAAAGAATTTTCGCACGAGATATTAATGTGCAAATTTTATTATTCTAGAATTTAAATTAAATTCGATGCCCTGTTTGAGGTTAGCTATAAACGCGCGTTTCCAGCCTAGTGTGGCCTGGGGCTATGTGTACACAACCGACCGATTTACAATTGTCAAAAAATCGTGCTGCTCGTACAGATTGGGCATGCGCAACCGGATATGGGCGTATATGGACAAAAAAATGAAAACTACTAGGGGAAAGAAGGTTCAGTGAAACCTGTGAATAAGGGCCCTCCATATAGCGTACTACCTGGAAGCAGCGTGCCCTAACAGTCGGCACGGATCGATTTTATAGAACAAAATTACCTGCGAAACGCGACTTGCGCACTGGTTCCCTGGGACAGAATCACGATTTTACTTGCAAAGAGCATACGCCAAAGCAATTTTTTTGGTTTTGTTTTTTGTTAAAAAAAAACATTAAAAATGCAACATATTTCTTTGTGCATCTTTACTATGGTAATATGATTCTTTAAATGTCAAATTTCGCACGTACGTATATACAGTTGTATTTGTACTGCATGTACACGTACATGATGTGTATGCAGTTTTACAGCATGATGTACATGTATATCCGTGGATGTGTGGTCATCACTTTAGCTGACCATCCAAATTGCACATTCTATGTTTCGGTCCCAAGCGGTGCGCTATTCGCAGGTTTCACTGTATAATGTTTATAATCTTTATAAAAATGCCAATGTATGCCGTAACAAAAGTCTGTATTTTCTGAATGCGACCCCTAAAAGGGGGCAAACACTGCAAACATATATGCTATACAACAAAGCTTGCATATTTTAATACATTTGATGTATCTTTCATCTGTATTTTTTTGTAATTATGCTGTGATTTACATTCTTTTTTCATAATTAGTCACGACTTATGATGCAGAACTTAGTGTAACTTTCTGTAACGCCTCTGTTTATTGCTTTGCTCCTGCAAGTCCCTGTAATTCGTGGTAAGCACACATTTCAGACATCTTCGATTTCAAGAGATTTAATATTTTTGCACCAATTCGTCCTTCAGACAATAGGAATAAAAATCAAATTTGGTATCTCTTATTTGCGTTTTAAACACGCTTCAATTTCACTTTGAAACCTCCTTGACACATGTGGGAGTACACGCTAGTTTTGTTTTCTAATGTAAAATCGCAGATCAAGAGCTTAATGGATGTACATTTTCTATCGCAATTAGGACACATCCATTAAATCAAATCTATAATTCAGCATTTTTCTGAGGAAATGACTTTTGATGTATTCAGGACATCTACTTTATTGTTAGAGATTAGTAAAAATGGAATGAAAAATAAATTGGAGTGAGTGGGCTAAAACAAACTTCAAGTCGTGAACCTTATCCATGATTTCCATCTACAAAATTATAATGCATATGTATGTCAGTTCATTAAATTTAAGTTTGTGCTATATTACTGGTTGCCTTGTTTAGCACTTCAGATTTCTTCTTTTTATTAGAATTTATTTTTACGTAGGCTTGATGATAAAGGGGAAATTATTGATGTTTTCTCTGGTGATGAGAAATATACTTTTTTAACTTTATCATGATTGCTAACCAGCCAAACGTTTTTAATTTTAGCCTTCACTGCCTACACACTTTTAACAAAAATCGGAAATAATTTGATTTTTGCTCCTATCGTGTTTCGCATGATTTTTGCATAAACGCATGCGCATCAATCAGTTATGCGCCGTAAAAGTCGTTATGCTCCTTAAAGACCTTGTGGTATCACGTTAAACTAATGAAATTAGAGAATGAGCTGGTTTCCTTTAATCTTAACGAGAGCGATAAACACACTATTACGCATGGGCAACAATAAGTTATGGACGTAAAAGTCGTTATGCTCCTCAAAGACGTTGAGGTATCACATTAAACCAAAGTAATTATAGGGATTGACAGGTTTGCTTTAATCTTGACAACATTGACCACACTGTTTATTTTGCCAATGCGCATGCGTGAGAACACCGTAAATGGGTTTGTGGTTGATAAGAGACGACAATTTCATTAGTTTAACGTGATAACACAACGTCTTTAAGGAGCATAACGACTTTTACGGCGCATAACTTATTGATGCGCATGCGTAATAGCGTGTTTATCATTCTGGTTAAGATTAAAAGAAACCTGCGTAATTCCTCTATTAGAGGGATTGTCCACGCCTCCCTTAATGCCCCGTCAATTGATTTACCTTAACGAGAACGCATTGGACACACAATTTGAAAATACTAAAATAGAACAATTAAGTCGTTAAAAAATGCCATTAAAAACTAAAGAAGTCAGGAAAGTTGAACACTATTTGGAAGCCTTGTAATGCATCGTTACTTTCATAGTAAGGGGCCGTCCATAAATGACGTCACGCACTAGGGGTGGTCATACCTTTTTAATACATGTTTTCTCCTGCAATATCAGAGTACATGCAGTGTCACATTATACATACAGATTACAATGACAATAACCAATTTTCAAAGGAAGGGGTGTCAGAGCTTTGTGACGTCATATTTGAGGAAGTCTGACTATTTGTGACTAAATGTGACATAGTGAGGTGAGGTGGTTCAAAAATCTGCCAAAATCGCGTGACGTCATTTATGGACAGCCCCTAAGCTAATTTTCTATTTCTATGGCAGATAAAAGAAGTTAGCACTTAAAATAAAGAGGCACAACATGCTTATCCATTTTAAGATTCCACCGAAGGACGGATTAATTGATTGTGGCACGATTGTCGTAATCACGTTTGGTATATATTAAATGCCTTCATTAAGTGCGAGTGGTTGCAACACCTTGCCTTTGGTGCCAATTGATGGGAACCTCACCAGATGCATTCGCTTTCATCGAATTGTGCATATAACGCCCGTAAACCATTGCATTATAACAAGGTTTAATTAACCTAATAGAATAAAAGAGGATTGAAGATTTTCCCGCCCCCTTACTTACCATGCTGAGCTAATATACATAATTAACGATTCGTCTCTTGAAGAGGCCTTGTGAGCATTGGCTGATTAAAACAGTGTAGTGCCTCAGAACAAGTTCTATTCTGTAATTTACAAATCCTCCGTGTCCAGGTTATTATTTTTTAAATTGGATGGTTTTGAACCTAAATTGTAGCATATGTGATTTTAATCAAAACCTTTATTCCATTTGCGTTAATTGCATTGCAGGTGCTACTTAATAGTAACATTTTAATTTTCCAAATGCTAGTCTTGGGAACTGAAATACATGGATGTTTTTAGAAAGCTGTGGAGAGAGAACAGTAGCCTAGTATTGTTATCTAATTAAGATTATACTATAGGTATAATTGATTTGGTTGAAAATGACATTATGGGAATGTATTTTACTAAAGCCATTAAGAGGTTGCCACTTTCTTAAGTTTTACTGTATAGTTGAAAACAAGCAACCTAAAGTTGACTTCTACCAGAATTTGTAGGATAGGCAAGACCATGAGGTTATAAGTTGTGTGCAGAAACTTTCGAGATATATGACCTCCGACCCATGTAGCATGCACTTAATATTGACCCAGTATAGGCAAAACGCATTTTTCAATATTGGCACAATATTGCCATAATTACCAATATAGGATTACAATAAATGAACCTACATTTGAATAGATTTGCCCTCCATCTTGAAATGTACACTGAAATGGTGTTTAACTTTTAGGGCGCCCTGTATACTATGGTCACGTGACCAGTTTAACTGAGTTCGGAGGTGTGAATTAACACGCAAAAGCTTTGCTTGACCCACATCAGTGGATTTACATCAACGTCGTTGAGAATAAGGTGTTGCATTAAGAAGTAATTTTTACTTCCCATGAGTATAAGACCATATTCTTTATTAAGTATAGCAGGCATATAATAAATGAATTTACATATGTACATGTATTTGCAGCATATAAGAAGAAATTAAGTCTCTGCCATGCATACAGTTTTCAGACAATGCTAACTGCAATACAGTGCTCTCACTAAATTATCATAAATTCGGAATTATGTTCAGAAAGGATATTTGAAGCCTACTGAACAAAACTACATTATTTTATAGAATTTAATTAGGCATGTCAAGTCTAACAAAGTGCAGAGTACATGTATAGTATAATGCTTATACGTTTCTCCTTTTTAAATTAAGGTAACTTATAGAAGAGTATTTTTTAGGTAGCACAGTTTGCTCATGCCTATGAGATTGTTAAGAATTGCAGAAAGAAGTTATGCAGTAACTATACATGTTTATCATATTGTTGTGTCGAAAACTTGTGTTAAATTATGGAGTTGGAAACAAATGTAGAGATAACTTTTTTATTGCAAATAACATTAGATATTCATATTAATATCATTTATTAGTATTTAGGGCATATAAGGTTAAGATTAGATATCACAGCATTTCATAAAGTGAATTGATAATTAATTACAATTTTAGAACGATATTAACATTAATTGGAAGAAGAAGAAGGTAAAGGTTCATGGACAACCGCTCTGATTTGAAAGTGGTGGGGAATTCGGAGTAGTCCTTCCACACTTTCGTCCATACTAGGTGTCTTGATGTCATCTTCAGAAGGTAAGATCTTGAACTTGTGTAGTAGGTTTGCAACGATGAGAAAGATGACGTCGTCGGCCACCTTCTCACTAATGCAATTTCTACTGCCGACAGAGAAGGGCATTAAGCTGTTGTTTCTAACCAACATTCCGTCCTTCAAGTGATTGTTAGGGTCGAACTCGTTCGGGTTTGCCCATAGCTTTTCATCGTGATTGAATTTCCAGAACAAGCCTACTACTGTAGAGTTCTTTGGGATATGATAGCCTTCAAGGCTGGTTGCTTCAGTTGTTCCATGAGGGACACCTGCAAGAACATACATGGTTAGTTTATATCAAAATTAGGCAATGCGAAAAAGTGACATGTCAATGTAGCGAGCAAGTACATACCATAGGGCAAGACTGATGAAAATCTGTAAGTTTCCAGAAGTGTGGCTTCCAAGTATGGTAGGTTGGCACGATCGTCGAGATTAGGTGACCTTCCACCTTTGGTGACTGAACTTATTTCGTCGAGAATCTGACAGAGGCAATGGCGATGAATTAATGACGAGTAGCTTAATAAATAAATTATACGAACGCAAAATTACCTTTTGCTGAATTGCTGGGAATTTGATAAGGGCTAGCAAGAGCCAGTGAATGGTGGCAGCACTAGTTTCCAAACTTGCAGTGAAAAGATCGCCAAGGAGAGCAAGTAGTTGAGACTCTGAAACAAGGTTTGATGTAAAATTTAGAATTTTTTTGTGTGGAAGGACGAATGAAGTGAACCTGGTAAACTTCAAGTCCCCAAAGTTAAAGTGGTATCTGGTAATGCTCACCAGTAAAAGTATTTTTTCCAGTTGACTTTAGAATCAAAAATGCATCGATGAGATCTTTTGGATTTTTTTCATCAAGTTCTTCAAGATGTTGTTGTACGATCAATTGCATGTAATCATTGAAGTATTTTTTACCATGCTCAATGTCTCGCCGAGACTTTGCAAACAAAGGTAAGTTTGCGATGTAGGGGCAGAAGTTTGCAACTGAGATTGGTTCCGTAGCTCTGAAAGCCTCGTGACTACTGTCGATGATGGCCAACATTTTTTTGTCATCTCTTTCAAACGTCTTCCCAACGACCATCGAGAAGAATATGTTCACCAAGGTAAAACAAAGGGCTTCGTCGATAGCTATCGGATTGCCTTTCGTGTTTTCCAGCTCAGTCAGCAATTTTGTAATAGCATTGTTGGCTTTGTCGTCAAAAGCTTTTGACTCACTGGTGCGAGGCAAGCCCAAGTTTTTCAGTGTGTTGAGGACAAAGGTGCGTTGGATCTTCCAGAACTCTCCATCAGCATGGACAATACCTGAAAGTCAGACTTATGCTCATGAACTGATAACTCATAAAGTTGCAGTTTAATGAAAATATGTAGGAGAAGGATTACCTTTGTGATCCATGATGTCCATCATCGGAGGCATATTCCGGCCATTGAAAACATCCATGGAAAACGCCTTCTGCAGTACCTCGTGGTCGCAGATCACAATAAATGTAGTCTTGCCAAATTTCAGACAATACACCTTGTCGTACTTCTCAGCGATTTTGGCTAGCATCATGTGACTGGGGGTGAAGAGAAACAGAGGCAAGCTGCCAAAGAATGGCACCCAGTTTGCAAGTGGTCCAGGGGGGAGGCTCAAGTGTGGAACCTTGACGAATACCAGATATTTGATGGCTGAAACCACGTTGTTGAAGACGTCGGTCAGCATGGCTAACACAACCAGCAATAACTCGTAGTACATTTTGCAAGTTGGAGAGAACAATCTATCTTCTTCTGTACAACATGTAGTTGTGACATACTGGAATAGGTTGTGATCTTGTTTATATACACCACCAAGACCCGTTTCAAGGTTGGTTATGCAGGTTTGAAAGAACATGGTTGCCGAGGTATTTAGATATTCCCGCCATATATGATTGCTAAACGGTATATGCATGTTCTTGTGGTGGGAATATAATGCAAAGGCCTTGAATTCATTATGGTGAAATGAAAATTCCAATCAAGTAAAAATGTCTGTCTTCTGATGTAATGATGACGGGTGATTTGTTGGAAACAAAAATATGGAAATAACTAAAATTCCTAACCAATGTACATGTAAACGTGTTTTGCATGATTTACATTTACATTCCAAAATTCATGCAAAGTGAACATGTCATACATTTTTAAACATATACCGGAACATGGCTGCAATAACATTGGACATAAACTGTTACTTTCCTCCATTATCAACTTTTTTGTGTTAAAGCAAGACAGGGGATTATAAATTAAGGTAATCAAATTTCACTTATCTTAATTGTTTAGAATTTGAATCTATTATTGTGCATGTACGGTATCTTGCTTGTTTCTCAAATTATACATTAGCAAGTTTGTTTTAATATTATTCCTTACTGAAATGTACCGTATAATGTACATGTAGCTAGAATATTTATCCAAAAATACATGTAATGTACAATTATGTTTGTGCTATAATTTTTCATAATGTATATGTATATTTGTCTCAACATAAAAGAGCAATTATCTGGTTTTGTGCATTAATTAGCATCACATTGTAAATACTGTAGGTTTGTACATGTATATTGTATGTACTTTTTTACATGAACATGTACATTGAATAGAGCGATGGCCCGAATATGGACCTTTGGAGCTTCACTTATTTAAGTATACATGTACGTGTTATAAAAAGCATCAATGCTGCTTCTAGTTTTTGCAGCACTCGCAAAGTGATGCATTGTGGGTAATGCAACAGACACGCAACACGTTGTTCCTTCCGGTTTTCCAAATACGATGGCGCCATCTATTGCAATGGAAAATTAATGCTAACTTTACAAAAGACAAAAAAATATGAATGCTGGCAAAGGGAAATTAGCATCAGTGAAGGCTGCATATTATGTTAATTTTGCGAGAAATGATCCCCTCCGCATTTAAAATTTGAATAATGAATGCGTCACTAATCATGTCGAAAGTGCAGATGCATGTAATATTTATTGCTAGCGCGATATCTAATGTTGTTTTATCCAATCCATGGTGGCGAGTGATGGCGGAGAAAAATAAATTATATATACATGTAGTTGTAAAAAAATTACATCAATTTGTGCTCATGCATTAAAAATGGTATTATTGCCCCTTTTTTTCTTCTCCTTACGTACTTTTCCTTATTAGGTTAGAGGATTGCTTCGTTTGAGAGCGTGTGCAGTCGGCTACACTTTAATCAACTTTCCAATTTTGGAATATATATTTCATAAAAAAATATAATAACGTTACCTAACAGAGGCGTGCATAAAAGCTAGCATTCACGGCTGACTTAATGTGGATTTCTGCCGCAGTTTTTAAATATTCATTAGAATATGGAGGGAAATAATTTCTCGGCATGCGTTCGCTGTATTTTTTTCCCATTGCGGCTTTATAGGAGAAGAATAGTCTTAACACCAGATGGTGATTAACCAATACCAGTATAAATTTGATAGTTTACTGTAGTAATGAATTATTGTTATTTTTATAAAAGGACATTTTCTACTCTATTGGTGTAGTTTCTGACCTATTCCATACGTATCTCAAGGCTCTCCTGGCATTGCTCTAACCTACCATTAATTGCATGCACTCAGTCAAGCAGTGACAACACTGTGCCATTACCTCAACTTATCTAATCATAATCGGACTCTACCTGTAGCTACCACCTTTGCCTACCTGGTAAAAAACAATAGAGGCTATATTCAATGCTTTTTTTGTTATTTGTCACATTGGTTTCTATTGTTGATAATAAGATCATAGAAAATTCCTATTGTTTTCTATTAATTTGAACTGTTTTGACCCTACAAAGTAAAAATAATTATTGTATGGCAATGTAATCAGCAAACGCATATCACACATTTATCGATGTGGTAAATCCACGCCTGCTTTAGCCCCGGACCACAGTGAGCGGTTCCCGCGCGGGCGGCTAACCTCAAACAGGGTTTCTAATTCTAATAGATTTTTTTCCACGAGATAAGAATATTAAAAATTATATAAGAAGTAATTCCATTATAAATAGAAACCCCGTTTCAGGAAACGCTCAGTGTGGTCCGGGGCTTAATGTGATTTTTTGCTACTTTTCTTCAGTTCTTTAAGGTTGGCTTAAAGTTCTTTAAAATGGCTAATGTAAATATACATTTCAGTAAAATCCAGGTAGTTTTAAATGTTTAGTGATATTGTTAACGTGGAATGTTCCCATGGCAATACATAAAATGTATATTTAGCATTTGTTTACATTAGGTCTGCATTAGAGTTGTTGAGTTTGTCGCAACATTGAGTTGTTTTTACTTAGGTTTCTGAATAATGCCCAAAGCTCGGTTTTGAAATCTGTTTGGATTACTTAAAGGGATTCTTTGACTTTATTCTCGTTTTCTCTATCATGAATATGAAACGGATGTTTCCAAATTTGGCATGAACGATGAACTGAATAAGAAAGATATCCATCTCGATTTTTTTGTGGTATTATTTGGTGGGCTTAGTGTGAAATTCTGGTTTGGATCGTTTCAAAAATTGCCATCAAGGGGGTCGTTTCATCCATTTCTATTTCACCTTTGCCTTCTGTGTCTTGAAATTTTCTCTCAGTTTCTTGTTCACAAAAACTTGGTAGATTGGATATTGCCTTTTAGAAATTGTAGGCACATGCAAACCCTTAACACAAAATGTCAAGTGAATGGGACGTTAACAACAGTTCATGTCGCCATAGGTGGCGCTATTCTGTAATAGCAGAGGAAAAGGCCTATTTGTTTTCATCGGATTTTTTGTGGCACTAAAACGTATTTTCCGAAATTGTTTAGTTTTCCTAGTTTTTCCATCTTTACAGGGAAAAAAAGCTGATATAAATTTTATTCCTGCTGGGGGAAACGTTTCCCATTTTAGAATTTTTGTTATTTTGATGTCCTGTAATGGTCACATGGATAAAACAATGAGATTTCACCATTTGCAACTATAAAAATATAATGAAATAATTGCAGTTCTTTTATTTTAGCCAACGTTGACCACACCCTGGCAGGGTCTGGACCTTTTGTGAAATGACACGTGTTGTCAAGCATATGCCAATACAAATAAAACTTGCTAAATACATTAATGTATACAGGTGGTCATTACAAAGAATAGCACAGAAAATTGGCAAACTACATTGTAAATACAGAATTATTTATGTATACTATAACGCGTATTTATAATTATAAAACTTCGCTATTCACAGGTTTCACCGTAGAGCTTCCAAACAGTCTCACCAATTTAGATATACGTGAATTGCATACCAGAATAAGCCTTTTTTTTCTAAATTATTTTTAATTTAATTTTGGAAACTGTTAGGGACAAATGAAATATACGAGGACCTAGCATAAATATTCTGTTATTTGTTTAAATATTTTGTCTATGTATATTCCATTTCATGGAAATATGCCCATGAAGTTTACCAGACCCCCTATAATTATAAATTTTATGGACATATTTTCATGAAACAAAAAATTTTCATAAACAACAAATTTAAACAAATAATAGAATATTTATGCTTGGTCCTCGTACATTCCAATTGTTCCTATCAGTTTCCAAATTTAAATTTAAAAAATGTTTAGAAAAAAAATACTCTGGTATGCAACCCTCTTAGACCCAGCTAGGGCACACTAGGCCGTTTCCGCGCGTTTGGCTAGCCTCAAACAGGGCATCGAATTTAAATTCTAGAATTATAAAACCTACACATTAATAGCTCGTGCGAAAATTATTTTTTAATTAAAAGCCTTGTTTGAGGCTAGCCAAACGCGCGGAAACAGCCTATAGTGTAGCCTGGGGCTCTAGGCTATTTTAAAAGCCCGCCAAAACGTAAAAATACACCTCGTTGATTTTTCTCCAATCCAGATGGCGCTATCGTAGCTTCGGGGCATGTGCTGTATATGGATTAAGGAGAATTCAACGCAAATTGGTATTTTTTTTGTTCCAAATTCTGGCAGAAAATCCATTAATAGTGGGCCCGCATTGTGTTTCTAATCAAAATATGTCGCTCAAGGAAAACGATTCCCAAATCGAACGCATGCAAAAGGAAAAGGATTTCAGAGACAGATAAAGTAGTCGAAAAGGAAATTGAAAGTGCGCGGGTTGCACAACCACCAAAGAACAATTAAAGCTATGAGAAAAAGAGAGAGAAAAAAAAAGTTAGCACTTTTTAGAATCGTCGTTGTTATTCTGGATAAAAAAAAATGGTACGATGGCCCAGAGGAGAGAACCGACTGATTAGTTCAGCACTTTCTTACTCGAAAAATCCGATGTAAAAGAGAAAAAATGGAAGGGAAAAATACGGTCTGATAAGTTATTTATAAGAAAGTCGTATTGATTATTCGCGGTAAAGTGCGCGCTCGGGTGAAAGGAACGGATAACAATGGCTGACATTCCATTTTTGCAGTGCTGAAAAATGATCCCTAGCACCGGTGAAAACGTCCTTATCTTTGCTAAAAATGCAGAATTTTCAAATATGGGAGCACAAAAGGGAAGACTGACGGAGTAGTGTTACATGCATGTACATGTACAAAGAAAAAAAAAAGGATGTTCTAATGGTTTTCGTCACGACCTTTTAAATTAATGGAACCGATTGTTGAATGGCGACGAGTTCTTTTTACTATCTCAAAGATATTTTGTAACTTGGAGCTACAGACTGTGAAAATCATCAAGTACCTTTTTAAGTGAGTGATCTGATAGCTGCAGCCGGAAACGTTCATTTCGGTGGATGGGATTGTGCGCATGCGCCGAAATCAACGTTTCCGGCTGGAGCTGCCAGCCTGCGGTCGATTATGTTGGTGGCGTTTACCACGCTTCCTTACTGCGCATGTGTAGAACCTGTGGGAACCCTCTCGTGTATCCAATAAATCGCACAGATGGCGCTGTGCTAGCGTGGGCCATGTCTATATTAGGCAAGGTCCACACTAGCGCCACCTGCTGGGATCCTCTCTTATGTTTCCACTAACTGGCACAGATGGCACTGTGCTAGCGTGGGCCATGTCTATATTAGGCAAGGTCCACATTAGCGCCACC
>JAQGCC010000368.1:0-39878 GCA_034698905.1 Xestoiulus laeticollis
TTCAAGATGGCTACCTCTTAAGCTGTAATTCCAAGATGGCTAATACCTCTGAAGCAGTACTTTCAAGATGGCCACCTCTGAATCAGAACATCCAAGATGGCTCATTTTCTCTGACTACATCTCTATTATAAAATGTCTTATGGGTAATCTTATGCACCAAAGGGCGGATCTTGGTATTATCGCATAAATAAAAGTTGATGCATAAATGTTACAACAAGATGCCTAACAATTTCGACTCTGTTAAAATAAAAAAACTGCTCATAACTAGATCATAAAAACCAGTCTTAGTTATCCTTGTTTGACACTGGCGGCGTAACAATCGGCGCTCTCTTTGATTGTAACTTCCCCTCTTAAAACGTCATTTTCATAAATCATGACAGTTGATCAGCCGAAATTAAAGGGTCGAACCCTAGGGATGGTTTCGTAACAAGGGGTGTAGAGGAACAAACAAAAATTAAAAAAGGCAGATGAGAATATACACCGTACATAAAAAAAATGGCTAAAGTAAACAGCGAAACCCCCTTAGCGTGCTCACTGTGAGATAAAAAAAAAATTGCCATAAAAATGAACCATCATCCAACGTTACCTGAAGACCTAAAACCTGATTCGCATTCAAAGAATTGCTAATGAGGAGGCTTGTCAAAAGTGCTTGGAACCCCCGACAGGGGGCTTCACTTTTTCATATTTTGATTTTGGATGCACGGAGGGGAACAAAAAAAAGTAGCAAAAAAGACAATACTATGGAGAAGGGCCATGCACGAGGACAGTTCAAGTTATGGTATATAACCACGACTATCTCTTTCGTTTACCGTCTCATATTTTTTCAAGCCTTCACCAGTAGGGGGTCCTCCGTGGTAGGGCGTCCCATCAAAAAGAAATGCTAATTAAAAAAGAGACCCATACGTTATACTTAAAAAAATATTTGGTGACCTTTGGGGTCGATATGGGGGTGGGAATGTTATAGGGGAATTTAACGTGTTTTCTATCCCTTAAGGTTTGATAAGGGGTGTGCGTAACAGGATGCATCGTGCTCATACATGAAGCAATAGACTGCGCTGAAATTCATGTGGTTTGCTATATTTAATTTATAATGCATGGTTATTTACAAAATTTTTTACAAAACCACTTGGTTCTGATGTTTTAAGACACTTATTATTAAGCATTCCCATAGTGGTCCATACCTCATCTAATAGTCAAGCCACATAAATTAAATACACTGTATACATGTACATGAAATTGCAATTGCTCAAAAGTTTAATAGTCATATACATGTATATGTCTTATACACTTTTAACAATAACCATATACCTCATCTAACCATGCAAGCTATATAGTCACTTCCATTAGTCCAATTTTCAATTATTTCAAACAAAATTCACTATAGTCTGATGTCTTAAGACACTTTAACCAATATCATGCCATTAAATAAGGCTATCATGTGATTTGCTGATAAAACATACATGTAGACGTGATGGGACCATAACCCAAAAACCCAAAAAATTGTCTTTATAGATAGCTGCCAATGTCTATGTCCTATATGTATATTGCAAGGCATTTAACAAAATGAAAATGTCTCAGTCTTAAAAGTGCATGGGAAAAGTGTCTTATTCTTAAGAATATTAATTTGTACCTAATTTGATATGTAGCCAACTAAAAATCTTCATTTAGAAGATCATTTTTGGTTTTGATATGAATTGAACAACAAGTATGATTATAAAAATATGGACGAAATTAGTCGAATAAAAAGTTGACTACAATGTACTATCACAGTACTTTAGTCTTAAGAAAGACTATAACCAGTTCACAAATCATCTACATGGCTGTTTAAAATTAAATTTGAAGGCTTGCCATTTAATTTTTTTAAAAGTTAATCGACTTTGATTATAGGCGTTATAAAATTGGCATAAGGAATCACGATTATTAATTTGATCAATTAAAGTGGAACAGTAAACCTGATATTTTATTATGTAGGCTCGAAAAGCTATAGCTACATCATAAATAGATGAAATTTATAACTAAAAAATGCATGATCCCATTAAATGTTTCAATTGAAATGGATATGCCATGCATTTCCTTATTGAATCGTAATTGGATAATGATGATAGGAGACATTTCCCTTATTATGTCTGCATGGGATTGAAATTGAGAAAGATGAGACATTGAATATATCCTATTTTATAATTTTCATTAAGAGTTGATCATATGCTGTATATTTATTTGCGAATTTGTATACAAGTTAATCACAAGCTATAAAAAGTTCAACATCAAATAGCCCTAAACAGCCTGTAAAAATAAACGTATTTTCTGTTGTTGTAGAAATGCATCTATTTTATGTATTAAAGCGGTCAGTTACCCCTTTGTGATTATGTACATGCCCTGAAGACAATTAAGTGTTTATGTATAAAAGTTGTATAGGGCCATTCTACAGACCAATAGCTGTGTTAAATCTTCCGTTGAATACATGTAAAAAAACACAAATTTTACCTTCGAAAATAGCATCGTAATAATTATATAGGGCTGTTTGAGAGGGTAAATATGTCGGAGGGTTGAACATGTTAAAGGGTGGACCCCCTTATTTGCCCGTGGGGTCACTGTATTTAACTGACGTGTTTACTTTTCGGTAATTGGTGGGGAAGGTACTCGGGACGGGGCTCATCTTTCAATCTTTTTAAATAGGTCTAAATATATAAGAAAATGCGTTCGTGTGTACGTGTTTATTCAGGCTAAATAGTAAAAAAAAAAAATCACTAAAAATTGATCTCAGGTCAAAATTGATCCAACAAGAGGGGTGTTCACTGTTCAGTCTTTTTGAAAATTTGCAATTGTGTGCTTTAATTTTGAAATCAAACAAAAGTTGATGCTGGAATTTTTGCATTGGGAAATTATTTTAGTTGGAATGGAGCAGTTTTGTATTATAATTGTTGTTTTTAATAAAAGTACATGCATAGCTTATTATAATATGCACCCTACTTACATTACAATTGCATGCACTAAGGTCGTTATACCAGATATATATAAAGGCTCCAAAACTTGATATTTTCGCTATGAGGTTTTGTTTGTGCTTATATACAGGTTTCTTGTAAAAATAAAATAATTTTTAGGACTTTCGATCAATATTTCATATTTCCCAAAATTATATAAATTTCTAATAAGTTTACCTATTTTATTGCTGAAATTTCACATATTTGTATATACTGCATGTATTGAACTTTAAAGTAAATTCTCTTAATTTTGTATTCACGTTGAAAATAAAATTTATGGGAATTTTCTTCAATATTTCATAAAATTTCCCCCAAAATTATATGAATTTCTGATAATTTTACCTATTTTACAGCTTGAATTTCACATATTCTCGTATTAAATTGTGAAAATATTATATCTTTCAATATGGAGAAATACACATGCTGTCTAACTTAAATGTACATTTTACATGCATTACATGTTTATGACCGTTGTGTGAGGGGTCCTTGAATTAAATTTTAATGACTATGCCTTGAAATCCTAATTTTTTTCAGAAAAATTACACGTCTGCACTGATCGTGATGGCCTTTGAATTGTAATTTTAACAGATAAGCCTTGAAATCGTTGAATTTTTTTCCCAGCAAATTGGTCACAGTACATGTATTTTAATAAGAAAATCTTATATTTTCAACTACATGTATGTATTTGAAATCATTGAAATTTTTCCAGCAAATCACCCTGATGAAAAGCTTATTTTCAACCCATATATGTTAGAAGAGCTCATGCAATATACATTATATAGATGGTCGAGGTATATATAACCTCAAAATATAATTTTAAAAAAACGACCTGCAATTACAGCGCCGTGTTAAAATGTCATTCGAATATCCATTTTAATAAATAGCTTAACACCAAGATGTTGTCGCTAAAGATAAGCAAAACCCGCTTTTTCTTGTTTGTTGGTTTTGTTTCCCAGCTGAAAATAATAAGAAATAATTAGATAAAAATGTATGTCGTAGTTTGTTCATTCTTTGGAAGCGTGCGTTGTCATAAAAAAAAAAAAAAAATCCAGCATAATATATTATGAACGTACCTGTTCACCTTTATTGCCATGCAGACTTGGGAGTTATTTAACCAGAAAATATAAGATCATTATCCAACATTTAACATGCAGCCATGATTTTTTTGTCCTGTCGTAATTTTGCAAAAGCGTTAAAGTATGACATTTTTATTACTGTTGGCATATCTCTGGTATACATTTTTCATTGATGAAATTACTTTATTGTATAGTGAAAAAGAGAGGGAACTAGAGGGGGGGAATGGGATAAATAGCTGAAAAGAGTGTGAGATTTCGTTGTCGTTCATGCATGCATGAGTTGATAATAAAACCGATGTTAAATGTGACTGACATGTGGAAAAGAAATATACAGGGTGTGATGAAGTGCGTTTAATTTCAATTTCCGTTCAAATTCATAAATCAAAAAAAGCATCATGCAATTGTCTCTTAATTGGACATGTAGGTGGCGCTGCTATATCATAAGGGTTTATATATAAGTTAGCAGTTTAGTTTTTCAAAATTATTAACCTATAATTGGCTGAAAAGATGTGAATAACGAGGATTTATATTTCAGGTTATTTTTTAAATATCATGGTCTTTGGGGCCGTCCATAAATGACGTCACGCACTTGGGGGGGGGGGAGGGAGACACATATTTGTGATGATGTCTGGCGAGGGGGAGTGAGGTTAAAATATGTGACGTCACATCAAAAAATCAAAATGCGCTACTTTAAATAACAAGTTTGATAAAAATATCAGAGTGCAGTGCCACATTATAACATTATATTACATACAGATTACAATGACAATAATCAGTTTTCAAGGGGGGAGGAGGTCAGTGCTTTGTGACGTCATATTTGAGGGGGGTCTGACTTTTTGTGACTAAGGGCCGGTTGCACCAACAGAGGTTAAAAATAACCTATAGGGTTAACCTTCTGGTAACACTAGGTTAACCCACCCTTGCATTGCACAAGCATGGGTTAGGAGAAAATCTAGCGTAAGGTTAACCCAGCAAGTAGGCAGGGTTAACCTCGGGTTAATATTCTAGATTTTTTTTTGAATTTTGTTCTAGAATTTTGTTTTCTGCATGTTGGAACAAGAGTTCTATAACCCTGCGTTGTTTTATCAAGGGTTAATTGGTGCAACACAAACAGCTAACCTGGAGGTTAACCCAGAGTTATATTTTAGCCCGAGGTTAGTAAACCCTAGATTTTAACCTCAGTTGGTGCAACCGGCCCTAAGTGTGACATGGGGGAGGGGGTTCCAAAATCTACCAAAATCGCGTGACGTCATTTATGGACAGCCCCTTTTAGCACTGAACCATGCATCATGCAATGTGTGTAAACATGTTGAAAACTGCCTCCACACTTACATGTAGTTTCATAAATTGAAATCTGTTGTGTTATTTTTAAAAGGTATACATGTATTGCTGATGAATCGATGCCACCCGTGTTGAATCATGAATCATCTTGTTTTGGGATATGTGTAACTTTTATGCAAATCCATGTAGTCATCGAGGGCAAACCCTTCATCCGATGCACCTACAGTTTTCTGGCAAAGAATTTTCGCATCCATCATGACAAGAAATCATTTTTCATTGCCAAGAATTTTTCTTCTTTTCCTAAGCCTTTTAGATTTACATATTTATATTTTTTTTTTTTGGTTTCACAGTGTCTTCTTTGTATACACATAGTTGATGTATATATGAGGCACCCTGCATGGCTAATCATTATACAGTTCGTTATACCCTTAAATTACGTAATCTTTCACATTCTTTATTTTTGAAATAATCGAAGTATTTAATTACTTGTTAATAGGTGTTGTCAATTGATATTTATTCCAGTATGTACTTTTTTAGTGTTCTGTATATTGTAGACTTAATCCCTTCAGACCGTATAAACACATAACAGTATGTATTTAAGTAGACTATTTTTCTAAAGTTCTGCATCAAGCCTAAATGAGAGAAAACTTCACACCTGCATGGCCTACAAATGTTCAAAATTACTTGCAAAAAAGTTAAAATTGAGTAAAATAAGTGGATTAGCTGGATATTGCTTTTTTATTCTTGCTATACACGTTTTTAGCTTTTTTATTCAATTTATATGATAAGACCTTGGTTCCCCTTAATCTCTCTCCCTCTTCACTCTTCATCCAAAAATTCCCTTTTCAATTTTTTTCTGAAAATAAAATGTATACAACATGTGGCAAATCATCAATATTAAAAAGCCAAATTCAGAGAATGCATTCAGATGATTGAATGGCATTTGAATGCACTCCTGTATCTACCCACTCAACATGTAATTGACACAATACTATAAAATTCTTGGAAACCATTGGAAAGGTAAAATAAGAAGCACTAGAATGCTTTGAAAAGCTCACTGTGTGAAACCTTTGTGAGTATTTATTAGTATAATGCATCAACGCTTCTTTTGAAAAAATTGTGAGCACCCACACCTGATATGAAAAACAACTATTGTTTACTTCTTAGCAGGTGCTCGACTTTTTTCCAAGAAAATGTGAATTTTTTTCAATTTCTCATATCAGAACAATTGGACTATAGTCGTGTGCATTGCATTTTTACATAACATAGCATTATAGACACGAATAGAGTTAGCTAGGACCATTTACACACGAGTGTTTTACTCCTTTTTATGCACAGTATG
The DNA here is from genome assembly GCA_034698905.1 of Xestoiulus laeticollis. Classification (NCBI taxonomy): domain Eukaryota; kingdom Metazoa; phylum Arthropoda; class Diplopoda; order Julida; family Julidae; genus Xestoiulus; species Xestoiulus laeticollis. The sequence continues at coordinate 6,681 of JAQGCC010000368.1, forward strand.
TATACTGAGTCGTAATATGAAACTAGATCGCAAGTGTGATTTTCCCCCATATATGATTTTTCCACACTATATACCGTAACCAGCCAGGCACTTGGGGTCCAATAGACCAAAATCCTGTACCTCTCCACCTTTGCGCGTTAATTACTGGGGAAATATACAACATTACTGTGCGGCTTTGGCACACAGTTGTACATATATATATATACTTGTTAGATGTCATGAAGGCCCAATGCGATATCTCAATCTGATTTAGAAATATTAATAAAATAAAAACGCATATGCTTATTAGACCCTATATATATATACCAGTGTTTCCATGAAATCAGTATTCAATATACAAAATTGCGTTCATTCAACCTCCAATCATAATTTCGTAGCATTTGGTCCAAATTAATAGGGGAGTGCATGCCCCAGAGGAAATTTATTAACTTAATTTCTTTCTTGGACATGTATCATGTATACAGTTTGAAGGTTGTTCTTCAAAGCTTGAGGGAAACATTAATTATTATCGGGAATTACATATTAAATTTAATTGGTTCAGCTATAATAACGTTGCCTTTCCATACTTCAGTTATAGCTATAGGAAATACGTGCTCACTTTTGGGCTGTCAAAAGTATAACAAAAAAAGTTTACATTTTAAGTCAGCGTTTTAACATTTCTACTTTTGGCTTCACCACCTTTAAAATATTTCGGGTGTATACAACATTTGTTTCTTATCTGTTTGGACTTATGTTTTGAATTAGGAGTACGCACGCATAAATGCCATAGTAAATCTTTATTTCTTTTGATTAATTTAGAGTTGTGTGACATGACAAAATGTCCGTTTCGACTATGTCATAGTGATGAACAGGTCCCACTAACATTCCCTCGTAAATTGTCATTCGTGTCACGTTTGCAGACTAAACACTGTTAACTTTATTCATTCCTAACATTAATGAATTAAAGTATATAACAGTACATTATTTCAAAACCGGATAAAATTGATTCCGGTTAATTGTGACAAATATAGCATTTTCTTACTAAATAAATATAGCAAAGCTATTATGGAACTGCTCAATTATTTAAAATTTCATCATTTTTTTACAATTCTTACTGAGTATACATGTAATTGTAGAACACAACTATGGAACGCCATTTTGGCTTTTTTCCACACATACTGACATGTACATGCATGTGCATGTATTTAAAACCAACTCAAACGTTCAATACTGTCGACTGCCTCAATTATTTTAAATTTCATCAGTTAATCATAAATTTAAATTTTTATTCCCATTTGTCGATAGTTCTTTATATATATACTTTTTAAAATTCAACAAAGCTATGGAAAGCTATTTTGGTTTCTTTATACATGTACCACAATAATTTATGTCAAGTTTTTCAAACTAACTTAAACAATTTTAAATGCTGTCGAATGGCAGAATTATTTTAAATTATTACTTTAAATTATGTATTCCCATTTGTCATTGTCAATATTTTATATAGCCTATAGGCCCACAAATAGAACAAATTAAGCTATGGAACGCCATTTTTGTTTCTTACAACATGTTGCATTCTGACGTTTATAAAACCAACTGAAATATTTAAAAATGCTGTCGACTGGCAGAATTATATTAAATTTCATGATCATTTAATCATACTGTAAATTATATATTCACATTTGTCAACATTTCCATTCCATGCAAATAGAACAAAGCTATGGAACGCCATCTTGGTTTCTTAGCAAATTGTCATTTTTCAAACCAACTGATAGATTTTTAAAAACTTTTTTATCAAGCTTAAGATAAAAAAGTCGACATATAACTGTACTATACATATATAATTACTTTATAAGAAAACCAGAAGGCATCTGGAAAAATATTGATGTTTGAGTTTTATTTCTTCACACGTTTGGCCTGAAAAATGTTTGATTACACCACAAGCTGCTGTAGATTTCATTTTTATCTTGTAATTTTAACTGGGAATCGTGTTTTGCGGATATCAACGTGTTGGCAAACATTTCGAACTACGTGTGTATTTTTGTTTGTACACGAGTATATTATCGTCTATAGTTTTCGTTCAAATTTACGTGGTCAAAGTTCGTGGACGAAATGTTTCTGTTTAAGGTCCATTAACACGTCGCGAGTGACCTGGGTACAACCGAATTAAGTTACGCGGATGAAACCCTACTTGTCTTCACTTATCTGACAAGGTGTCACTCGTCAATCATCCTACAGTATCTAATGTTGAATTAATACGCCAAAAAATGGCGACTGGCAAACAACTGTTCCACCAATTTCAGATAAAACGTTTAGGCCTATAGCTAAAGTTCACGGAAGGCGCGAATCAACAGAGATAATGGGGGACCAAAGTGGAAATTGATATCTAATGGGTGATGATGGCTAACTGCTTTTATTAGAGCTTGATTTATTCAATTCGAATGCAACGAACAAACATTTCAGATTTTGAGGTCATTTCTACTTTCCCAGACCCACCGAGTTCGTTCTTTATGGCACGTCGTATAGCTGTCAATCCCATAGCCTACAAGGTGTATATTTTATAAATTGCCAAACACCCCACACAATCATGGACTTTTAGATGGTGTTGCAATTGTACATCAGCGAGGTCTAGAATAACCAACTAGCCCGAGTGAAAAATCTCAAGTGGTCCCATTAGAAAAAACTTATGTAACTACATGTATAGTGAGACATTCAATATAGGAGCGAATGAGGCCTCAATATCAAAGGGATTTTATAAGCTATACATATTGTTTATATGTACATGTATAAGTCTAGGAACATAATACATGTATTCCTAATGTACCATAAACTGATATGGGATATGTCATCTAAGGCTAATGAGATTTGATATATATGTGTTGTATTTTTGTAATATATTAGATAGCACTTTTTTGGGTTGTTATAACACTAATACATGTAGCCAATATGTTAAAATGCATTTTTCATATTCGTGTCTGTGGCCACGGAATGAATTTCATGCTGCATGCATGCATGTAAACCGATCTGAGTAAGGATTTGTTTATTATAGGTGCAGGTGCACATGAATATTAGCTGCTATGCAAGCCCACATGTCCATTTTACATAAATTTCATCCAGATAGGATGAAATCCATTCCATGACTCCACAGCTGTTGAATATGCAGTTGTATACATGTAGATGCAACATGGTTCGATTTCCCATGAAATCTTTGAAATTATGTTCATGAGTTACAAGTATGTACATGTATACTATAGTTTATCAGTTGTCGAGGCAAAATCAATCAAATATAGTTATAAAACTCACAGTTAACCAAAATCAAAAATTGGAAGTCTGCAACAGATCACTTTAATATTATTATACCAAAACCTGTAAATTAGGAACATCTCATATAAGCTTATAGCGATATGACTCTTGAAGTAAGTGATAATTCACAGGCGGTACGGTGTGTATGGTCTTCCCTGCTTTAGCTGAACCTGCAAATAGCACAATTCCTCTAAATAGCACAATTCCTCCAAATAGCCCAACTTTTTTGATTTGGTCCTATTGGTTTGTGCAGATTGTGCTACTCACTCGCATACATGGCATTCAATCTACAAAAGCCATAGTTACGAATTCCATGGCGTACGTCAGGTGGATAAACTTCTTGACCCCGTCAAATTTCAAATTTAAAGAGGAAAAACAGATTTTTACAAATCGGAAATAACATTGCAGGCAATTAACACCTCCCAGAGGGCATTTCAATGAAGCGCCGTTACCCACCAAAGAACACGTGATGTATAAATGAAGCGGTAACGACATGACTGCAAGTATATATCCTAAAATTTAAATAATATTCTTCCAAAATTGCGTCTTATCTTTTAGAAAATTACCTTTAGCCATCAAAGTGAATTAAAAAAAAAACAATTTTCTGTGATTCACATGTGAAATCTGCTGAAAATAAGCAATAGTGCAGTTCATGTCTGTTCAGATTCCTATTTCTCTTCAAAAAGCAAAAACAATGCAGCTCTTCAAGCAGTTGTTCATTGTAGTTTGATTGATTATTACAATAATTGTCGCCGGAAGTACGTATTTAACCTCCAGGACACGGAGGACTCGTTAGCAAAAATCCAAGTTTGGAAAAAAAAACAGGTGAAAAATGCGTTTGAAATATATGGAGGAGTGTTTAGGGCGCCATGTTGGGAAGAAATAATGATTATTGCTATGATGGTGATCATGATGGCTCGTCAAAGTACATGTATATGGGAAAGACCCTTAGGGTTTAACCGAAAAAGGAGCCCCTAGAAAACAAACGATAAAACAGAAGGGGGAAAACGTGGATCACATCTTTCAAGGAGACCATCTTGGCGAAACCCTTGAAAAATTCCTGCAAAAATCAAGTCGAAAGATAAGAAGGAAACGTCTCAGCTTTTGGAGTCGTGGAGGCCACTCGAGAAATTGCCATAAAAAAGACAGGGAAAAATGGTCCCTGCGGGTAGCCCCTATGTGGTAAAGAACGGACAAACATGGACGTTCACTGTATAGAAAGATGCAATCTGTATACACCTTTAAATCTGGTGAAATGCAAGTTTTGGACCCTGTAGTCTGACTGGCTCCATTTTCAACCATTTCAATCCATCATGATGGCTAATCTATGTAGAGTGAACATAAACACTTTTTTTTACGAGACATTTGTTTTTGGTTCGCATTTAAGGTTTGTTGAATCTTGTTTTACTGATTTTTTTTTATGCGTTGAATACAACTGCCAAAATCATTTTCAAACGTGTTATATTTAATCCGTATGTCATGAAAGTATGCATTCAGGTGGTTCACTCTATGGCAGCTGGATTTACAATTGTGGTTTCTGTATTGACACAGGCAGGAGCTATAAAGTGGGTCTCACAGTCAAAATACTAAAAAATGCTAAACAAAGTGAGATGTAGACGAATTTATTAATTTTTTGGAATGCCTATACACACAATTTACTTTAAATCTATATATATATGATACTACTGTATTATTATCAATATTTATTTGCATGAAGCTAAACAAGATTTAAGTTGTTTGTTTATTTTGAAGACTATGTTTATAGTGGATATAAAGTTAATTTAGTAAATCTGAAATTCTGAAATTCGTGTGACTGTAGAATAAAATTCTAATCCAGTCACAAATTATACTTGAAATAATGCGCCCAGTCATCACGTGTTCAGTGGTAATTTCGTAACGGCGCTTCATTGAAATGCCATTCAGGATGCATCTTTAAATTAGAGATATAGACATTTTATCCACACATAATGTATATATGCCACACATGCATCTTTCTTACCACTAATTTGTCCGATTTTTATTAGACAATACAGAATTTTCGTGACCGTGATTACTATATGTAAACATTTGGAACTACATGTAAACCTTAATTTTTAAAGATGTTTTCTTACAAATTTATTAAGTTATATTGATGAAAATTTACAATACATGTCTATAGTATATAGATTTTATGACCTATACAATTTCAGTGGTGGTTGGGACATGTTTATCACTATAAGTATAAGTTAATTATAATTTTTCTGATATTGATTGATACAAATACAAAAACTGCAAAAAGTAGCGAAAAACACATCTATATATAAACACACAAAGTATATTCCAATTTTCAGTCAATAGGTCACTAGCTGTGTATAAGATGCAGTCATTCCTTAATTCCAAAAGGTGAAATTTCCCTTTTTACCATCGAATGTGTCATGCATTCTTTCAAATTTGGGTTGTCTTGAAGTACGTTTTCAATATAAGCTACAAAAACACTTAAAGTTGCCCATCCCCTCTCCCCATGTTCATTTATCAGAATTTGTATAATTTAAAAGTCCATGCAGGTTGCGGTCCAGCTAACAACAACTTTTGAACGTAAGAGGGAGGTAACTTTAAACGCTTTTGAAAAGTATTTGGGCGAACTTTGTAGGGACCCCCAAAAGCCCTCTAAAACGTTTTGTGCCGAAAACTGTGCTTTCTTTGTGCTATAGTCGTGGGTTATTATCCTGTCCGAACAACAGCTTCTAGTTAGATACCATTGAAAATAAGTAGACCAAGAAGACAGTTTGAATGGAACTCAAAACTGGCAAAGCTAAACAGTTTTAGCGAGAAAACATTTGAGGCGTGAATGTGTAAAAAAATGTGAAATAAAATTTGAATTAATTTTGTTGAATGTCTTTTCTTACTTTTCCCCCTATCGATAAACTCCCAATAAATAATGTCATTGTTGCATTTACGTGGATGTCAATACGCCCTATAGTACGAAGCAGGGACTATTTGGAGTACATGTATAGATATGATGAGGGGGGGGGGGGGGGAAAGCAATATAATTATGCCGGGTTATGTTAACTCACGCCAAAGTTGCCCTGTCCGAATACAAATTACCATTAAATCCAAAACCTTGAAATGAAAATCTAGTTTTCCAACGCGTATCTTCTTACAGAATCCCCATATTTATGAGAAAAGGGGAAATGTTCTCAGATAAGCCAAGAAAAGCTTTTCTTGTAAAATGGTAACAAGCGTTTGACATTTATACAATTTTCTGTTGAGGACTTCACAAATCAGGATGAGTCATTCCTCCACTTTTATACCTTTTTATTACCAAGACAGGTTTTCAAATTGACCACTTCAAGTCGTCAGATTGGTTTTGCTGTTCACAAAAAAAAACTCGTCCTTTCATGATCTTTTCACAAAATATAGCAATGAGTCTTGACATTATCGAGTACACCCACTTAAATACAGTGTAATTCGCTTATAACGATGTCAAATACAGCAATACTACCGGTATAACTATTCACAGCAATGTGTCTGGTTGGTCTGTTATCTTGCGTACAGTAATTTTGTTCGGATTCTACGATGTTGGATATAACGATAATCCGGATATAGCGATCCCATTTTAAAACGAAAAATGGTCTTTTCATTCACCTATAATGATTTTCTGATATTTTCTCCCTCTTTCCCATTTTCTAAATGCATGCATACATCCAAGTTTAATGACAAAATGATTTGCAATCTTTAAGTTGTGTTGCATTTTTATCTCAAATCTTATTATTATTTTTTTTTTTGTTATTTTACTAACGAAACTGTAACTTTCAAAAAGCAAGAAATGTTCGTAGTTTGTATTAAATTGAAGTCAAATTTAATAATTACATTTATACATTTCACTGCTGATATTTGGTTAAATTTTGAAATTTAGAAATAAACAAACTATGAAACTATGCAAACTTTAACTACAAACTTTCACTATTTTTTATAAAAAAGTTTAAAATTTCCCCTTAATTTCCAGCAGATTACCTGTACCTTTACCTTTTACCAAACCGCTTAATTAATTACTACATGCATTTCGTAGGATTATTTTTCAGTCAGAGCATTTAATAAATACACTTAAATTAATTTCAAACTTGAATTTCTGTGTTCATGTACATGCATGCACATTAATATTGTTAATACATGAACGTTATGTTTTTCATGATTCGAATATAACGATCTGATTTCTTAGATCCCTTGAAGATCGTTATAAGCGAATTCCCCTGTATATATTGATTGGAATAATGGATTGTAAACGGCATAACTTTTGCAGCGACGTGATCTTTTATAGTTGAAAAATTGTTAAAATGTATAATTTAAATTCACACAAACATATCATGTCCATGTGCCATAAATAAAACAATAGATAAAGTCCGTGAAAACTAAAGTGGTGGACAATAGGAAGGTCGTATTTTTAATCAGCACTTTGATATAAAAACAGATAAGCTGTCAATAAATAGAGTATGTGAAAAAAAAAAGGTAGACAATTAAGACCAAATATATGTACTTGAAGAAGTGGTATATAAAGAGAGCGAAAATTGACTTGCAATTTAAAGAGGCTGATAAGCGATATTGCTAATTGGCAAAATGGTGTCGAGCAAATATCCATAAAGAAAGGACTTAAATGATGGAGATAATCAGGGATTTAAAAAAAAACTGGGATTAGCGGTATATATCTTGTGAAAAAAGGGTTTTAGATATAACTGAAACTTAAGTCGGTGACACACAAAAGACACCAAAACCACCAGGTTTCCGCTTTGATGTTCCCCTCTGCTGTGGTCAAGTGGTCATCATGTTATCTGTGGTAAGAAAGTGACCTAAAGCCGGACTGGCGCCTAACATTCAACACACTGTGACCTGTATTGTCATTTCGAGGTTATTTTACCTTTACTAGTTTTACCTTTACTGGTTTTACCTTTACTGGTTTGGATAAAAGAGATTTTTTTTATATAATCAGCCGAACTGTATACCAATCAAAGTTACATATTGAGGTCACTGTGTTGTTGTTGTCACTTGAATATTGGATATTCATGGACCTGTGCCTTTAATTTATACTTTATCGAAAATGTGAATCAACACTTTGAATACCATTCTAAAATACATGTAAACCGGGGTTGTAATTTTATATTTTAAAAATCCACTTCAATACCTGCATAAATTGGTACACAAATGTAACGTGGTATATAAAATTGAAATTTGCTAAAATAATGTTCAGCAAAGGAATGCTACACAATTTCGATATGTTGACGATTTGAGTATTTTAATGGCTGTTTTCGTCTGGTAATACCTGTTTTTATTCATGTGTTTTAAATTTAATTTAACATGAGGCAGGGGTCATTAATATTGCCTTAGATAAGAAACTGTCATGTCCAACAGACTATTTATTGGATTTGAAAGTTGGTCATGTCCTAAAATTTAACAACATCATACATCAAAGATTTTAAGATGTCTTAAAATGTGTTAACTGTGAACCAAATTCAAAATCTTCGATTCCATATTGAGCTGTGATTTCAAACTAGTTTAATAGGAGAAAAACTTTTATGAGCGTGACATATATTTTTTAATGATCGAGGATTTATGTAAAACACAAAACTATCAAATTTTTGTAGTTAAAAAGTTAATTGAAATTATTAAACACCCTTGCGTAAAACTACACATTTTCAATTTCAAGATGTGTAGAAGCCAACTGACTTTGCTTTCTATTACAGGGATTAACATTGTTCGATTATAATCCAGATTAATGTTAAATTCGCGTCGCCCTTCCCATCAATTATATTTGGGATTAACTTTTTTATACTTTACTGAATTTGCACTAACTGATTTTTGATACACTGATGACTGATCACAAATGACCAAACTTAAATCTAAAAAAAATAAGAGGGGACAAAGTTTTGGTTGATTTTTTTTCAGATTAGAAATAATCCTAACATAAAATCTTATAAATAAAATTCATAGTCTAGGGGTCGGCAATCTACATTCGTTATCATATTGCCAACAAATTTGTAAAAACATGTTTGTACCATTAAAAAGGATGTTGCATATAAAATGATCTAACGATTATTACGTGTTTAAAACCTATCTCAAAGTTCCCATTACAACTATAGGGTATGTATATAGTACATGTACATGTAAGACACTGCATGAAAGTCGTAATTTATCCGAATGAACACGAACGAAACCGTAAAATCTTGTTTTCTTATTTATAAGCTCTTATATATGTTCGGCCAATAGTCAACATGTTTCTATAATGGAATGTATTTTATTGGTTTGAACTAGAAAACTGACCTAAATTTCGTGGTGTTAAGATAACTGTATTCAAGGATTTATAATGTCAATAATTTTTGCAGTACCCCAAACATTATTCTGAATTGTACTTTGAAATCCAGTTTAGCTTATTCATGACACGTGTTATATTTTTCAACAAAAACAGTTTTGAAAAGTGAAAAATTCAAGATGGCGCTCCAATTTCATACTTTAATACAAGTTGTATTTAATAATAAAAACTCAGGACAGCATACATTACATTTAAATTGCAATATTGTAGCCAAGATTAGTATATGATAAATTAATATGTCAAAGTAGTACATTAATGAAAACCAATATACCGGTGATGTTAAATTTTCAAAAGCCATTTTCTCCATAACTTAAAAAAAATAAACCAATGAAAAAAATTGCTTAATATTCATCACATTTTCATGCATCCAACTGACTATTTTTAAAAAATGTATTTCCTCCAGTGATTATTTAAATAAATGTTTTTTGAGAGATTGTAGTATTACTTAGTACTATACTTAGTACTATTACTTAGTGGCTATAGGGGGCAGCACGTGTCCCATCATTGTCATCCCAATTTCAAAAAGCATATATTTACAAAATAACTGAGAAAAATAATTTTTTTAAACATATCCAGCCGGATGCACCATAACTTGAGCAATTTTTTCCTAAAGTTATTTTTCCTAAAGTTAGAAAATGGCATTTGTAATTTAGCATTACAGGTATAGGGCTTGCTTTTAGGAAGTTAATGAGCCTTAATTAGACTCCAAGTTCCTTAAAACCCGAAACAGTCCAAAAAGTCCTTTGCTGTTCATTATCTACATGCCCATACATGTAGATCAAATTTGATGCTAGTTTTATTTAATTAATTTGTTTTTTCACTTCACACCTCAATGCTAATGTTTGGATTAGGTGATACTAAGATAATTTCTTGAATTAACAGTCCATGAACGATGGATGTTGGCCTTCTGTTTCTGAGAGAACTTCATTCCCTCTAATCAAATTTCGTGCAGAACAGGTGCAAGCAAACAACAAACCCTCAAGTGTTAAATAAACAGGTGAACAGCAACGAGTTTTAAAGCGAAAAATGAGATTAGCTTTTATAGTGACAGCTTTGCTCTTATCGTTTTGCTTATATTTCCCTCTCGGACCCAATTTTTGAAGGATAAACAGATGGACCAACTTCGGTGATAAAAATTGGGTCTATATATAATGATCTTCGATGCATCGTCAAATTATCATATGCTAAATTCGAGTATCATTCATCCTGTAGAACCTATATATAAAGGGACCCTTATATACATGTATCTATTTTCTCAATCCTAGTTATAATTGCAAATTGACTTGCATTGATTAAGAGATGTTATCAAAGCCCTTTGACTCCATAATGCTGATGTTATACAAAGCAGATGCTTATAGGCTGGAATTCATAGTCGTCGAATAAGCACTACTTGTGTGTTAAAAGTATACAAATAAGTACTAATACGACTATGAATTCCGGCCTTAGAAAAATTTAAACTATTAGTTGTAGAAAACGAATTTATTAATATTTAATTAAGGAAAAGCGGATTTTAAAAGGCCAGGGTATATTCTGACAAAATGACATCAACTTAAGTACATTGCAAAAAGGTCAAAGGGATATTGCTTCATGATGTTATTGGATGGTAAATTTAGTCATGACCTAAAAAAACAATAAAAATAACATTTGTGATTGAATTGTGCCTCTTGGACCTCCCAAATAAAATATCTCATGTGGTCTCATAAAGAAAAATGAGATTATGGAACCTGCTAATGAGTAATGAGGCTAAACGAAACAACAAATGGACCATATGAGATTATATAATTAAAACAAGCAATGGAACCAAATTAAGTGAGGCAAGCAATGGCCACAATGACCACAATATAAATGGGAATCCCATGGTAATACTGAACAATGCATCATTTTTAATTAGGATAACAGTTAGATATAAAAATTTCATCAAAAGGTCTCATACAAGGATTATTTTTTATTATAGGGCTTTATTCCTGACTATACGATGAAGCCATTCGTTTTTTTGTATTTTCTATCTCCCTTCAGCATGCATATAAAAATATCCCAATGTTGATCCTGGCCTGCATCTGTACTTCATGGATTTGCTGAACTGACAGATAGAGGTGTGCTGTACTGTGTTATGCTATAATTTAAACCACTCAACCATCGGGTGTATTGTATGATAACAACCAGATGTTTATTCTCTTCAAACTATATCAGTATATAAATTCGCCGAGAAGAAATGGGTTCTCGTAAACATGCTAAAAACCACACAATATACGGTGCCATGAAGTATACAATGTATACCCATGATTATCCATCAACATAGCGTGATTTAAACATCCAACGTTTTAATCGTAAAAGTAATCGACACTCTATTAAATTTCTAAATTTACTTCTGGAATGGCATTTGTTTAAAAGGTCTAGAAGTAAGCAAATCCAGGGTTTTAAAAGTGATTTGGGAGATGGAAAATTGTATTATCCAGACGACTTGAGATTTCAAACCTGAAACTCAAACTATTATCTACAAAACAGGCACAGTTCTGGTCCCACATGAAGGATTTTTGACAAAAGTATAGAAATAAAGGTCCTGCAATACAAGGTAGGGGGACTTTGTATAGGTGAGTTTCTTTAACAAAGAAACAATACGAAGACGACCCACATTGAAATGAGTAGGGAGTATAAATCAATCAGGTGCAAGGTGTGATGGATTGGCCCTCAGGTGGAAATGAATGGAGTCAGGAAGATTGCATAGAATCACTGGGATAATGATGAAGGGGTGGACACACGGGAGCAACACGTTTTAAGGGCCTTTCTAAAACGCCCATAAGTCAAGGGTCATTAAAATATCCTAAGCAACGCAGCAATGGCACTTTCTACTGGGTCCCATGGGTCCCTCGTACACCTGCAAACTATTTTTAAAAGTATAGGTATTTCTGTTAAAAGGTTTTTAAAGCTTAAGCCTTAAGTACTAGCTAAATACAAACCTCCGAAGAAATATTCTAACGTTCTAATAACTTTAGGTTCTTACATCAATTAGCTCAATACACACATAACATAATATACATGTATCTACTATGTTAATTTTTTTGAACGGATTGGAGAGTGAAATAAAAATGCAAATCTTATGCACGAAATTGAGGATAGATTTTATGAATTAGCATATTTTTTGCATTGTCATTTTTTGATTCTTTATTGCATGGACAATTACAAATAATGATGATTTTTGATTGTAAAATGGTAAATCCCATTTTTTTTATTAAGGCGCATTAACCTACTATAACTGTAATGCTAAATTTTCAAAAGCCATTTTCTCAATAACTTATAAAAATAAATTAATGAAAAAAATGCTCAATATTCATCTCGTTTTGGTGTATCTAGCTGGCTATTTTTAATAATGTATTTCATCCAGTTATTTTTTAAATAAATGTTTTTGAGAGGTTGTAGTATCATTGCTTGGCCGTTAAGGGTCAACACGTGTCCCGTCAAAGTCATTCCAATTTCAAAAACACATTTATTTACAAAATAAAAGGAGGAAATACATTAAAAAAAGGCAGTTAGGTGCACCAAAACGTGATGAATATTGAGCAATTTTTTGCATTAAATTATTTTAATAAGTTATGGCGAACATGGACTTTGAAATTTAATACTACAGGTATAGGGCTGGCTCCAGAGGGTAACACTGATTCACACCAACGTTGATGTAGATCAACTTATGCGGATCAAGAAAACTATTGCGTGTTAATTCACACCTTAGAAGTCAATTAAACTGGTAACATGACCTAGCATTAGGGCCCTGTATACTAGGTCATGTGACCAGTTTAAATGAGTTCTGCGGTGTGAATTAACACGCAAAAGTTGATGATCTACATGTACATCAACGTTGGTGTGAAGAAGGTATGAGTTATGAGCCTTATAAAGTGTGCATCTCATTGTACTCATACTATTTTTAAACGATAAGCATTGTGAGAAAAATAACAAAATATTATAAAAATAAGATGTGTAGCGCAGTTATAGTCCAGCTAAAATCATCAGTAATATCGTTGATACACCAGCGCACTTTAATATGTCGAAATTGAAAAATTGAAAATAAGAAAATCTACAACAATACTGATTTTCTTAATTTTAATTTGGACAATTTTAAGAAAAATGAGGTGTATCAACTGTATTTTATTTTTATTTGTTTAAATATATGTTTAAAAATGCGTTTTCGGAGTATCAGGTTTGAGCTGAAACTCTTAAATTATTTTTCCCGCCTATTGTTGACTTTTTAGAGAATCAAATGCTAGGCTGAAGCGCTTTAGCTGCCTCACCTGAATGCGTATTTCAGCATTTAAACTTTTTTTTCGCCCCCTACAAGGCTCCGTAACTTTTAAAAATCCGTCTGCTTTACGCACGATACGGACTCCGTAGCTGTAGAGTTCCCTAACTTCCATTTTGGAAATGTTTTTGAATATTGACATTTGCATGCGATTTTTTGGAATAACTTTTTGAAATTTTGACTTTGTGAGAACCTAGCTTTTATCAAAGTTTGCAATGTTTTAAAAACTTCTGAATACTTCATTCCACTATGAAGAAGTTTTTCAAATTAGGATCTAAGAAAAAAACAGCTGAGCTTCCAGGACATAATTCTAGTCCTCATCGAAGAAGTTTGGCATCCATTAGTTCGAACATATCAGTAGGTTCAGACTCTGGTAGATGGGGATCTTTTTCTTCTAATGTTGATATAAAAGGGTATCAGATCGACCCTACCAAGGACAAGAGCTTCACAAAACTCCATAAAGCATGTTGGGCAGGAGATCTCGAGACAGTGAAAAAACTCATAAAAAAGTTCGATATTAACCAAGTTGATTCAGAATTTAGGTACATGTATAACGAATAAAGTTGCTATATATATATAAACGTTACTGTATTTTCATTTATACTAACTCATTTTTTCCCACTAGGACACCACTTCATCTGGCTGCTGCAAGGGCCCATAAGGAGGTCATTTGGTTCCTTTTGGGCTCTAAAGCCAAACCTAATCTTCTTGACGTTGACGGAAACACCCCGTTACTTAAAGCTGTACAATGTGGACATGCAGATATTGTGCAGTTTTTGTTAGAAAGGGGTGCAGATCCAAAAGCATCTGATGTCAATGGCAATACTGGGCTTCACCACGTAGCTAGCAATGGGCAGCAAGATATAGCCTTTTCTCTCATTCAAAAAGGTGCTAATATCAACACAAAAAATGAGGCAAGTTACATTTACATGTATGCAATATGCATTTTGGCTCGATTGCTCATGTTCTGGGTAATGATAGTTTATTATTGCTGTGTCGAATTAAGTTTAAATAACATTTTTACATCGTGCATTATTAAAGTATAAAAATCTTGATATTAACCACTTTATTTTGCTTTTTGTAGGATGGCACTACGCCATTGATGATTTCCACAATTCACCAGCAATTAGATATGACGGAGCTGCTATTACGTCATGGAGCATCTCTTAATATTTCAGATAAGGAGAACAAGTTAGTTTTTATTATTTATTGATGGCATTGATGGTTTAATCTGTGTTAATTATCCAAATTCTTTTCAAATCTTTTCAGAACGTGCCTTATGTTTGCCTGTGAGAAGGGATATGATGAATTTGTTCAGATTTTTGTGCAGCATGGGGTTGATGTAAATGCTGAAAATAATGCGGGCCATACTGCTGAAGATATAGCTAGAATATCTGGCAATGAGGAATGTATAAGAACTTTAAATAATATTAGACTGCGTCAGAATTCTGCTATGAAAAGTCAACTGGAGCATCAGACAGATAACGCACCTTTGCTTACTAAGAGAGCGAGTGGTACGTTATTGAAAATAATTGCACTCACATTATATTGTTGCATTTTTAATCTTTACAAGTTATTTTACACTCGAGCGATATGTTTCCAGACATAAATTTCACTTCGGAAAGTGATGATCAAAGTAGAGCCTCTCAAGTGGATCTAAATGCAGATTTTAATGGCAGTGATGTAGACTCTTGGGATGATAATGGTAGCGAGGCTTCCAAGAAAAATGTAAGTTTAGCAAGTCTGGTTTCTTTTAATAATTTAAATTAAAGTTTAATGCTGGAAATTAATATGCTCATGCTTGCAAAGGTAATTGCTAGTAAAGGGGTTAGTGTTTACTTTGTTTGACTAATTTTTTTTATATTAAAAAAATTGTGTCACTACTTGCATGAATCATAAACTGAATCATTTTTATTTTTCATTAAAATTTGCAGGATCGTGGGGTTGGTGTTGACCTGTCTAAATTTTTGGCAAGCAGCGTATATTTATCTCATAGTGAATCATCAGGTAGTTAATACACATTTCAGTTTGTTACAAAGAAACACGGTATTTTAGCTATAATAACTTCATTGTTAAATAGATTCGGATAATGACCATCACAAATCTCCAAAAATCCCGCAAGCCATAAAAGATCTGCAGGAAAACAAAGCTGAAAGCAAAGATGCACATGAGGAAACTGAAAAAGTGAAAGAAACCGAAGTAACCGTGGCTGAAGTAATTTTTTTTTTGCTTGTATATCATGTCTGTATTTTTGTATTCTGAAAATTAATATTTATTTGTAACAATAAATGATTTTTTTTCAGGATTCATTGGTATCTGATAATTTAAATGGTTCGCTTTTACAAAAACCTGTTGCGGCTTTAGAGAAAGTTTCCAATTCTGAGCTGAGAAATGACCGAGGTATTTTTAATTTTTTGCGATTTGTTCGCTACGTTTATCGAGCATTATATTTCAGCCTATTTTTGCATGTTTATTTTTTCTTCGACAGCTTTTTTAGCAGAGCTTGGACTTTCAGATGTCAGCGAAGTTTCCACACCTACATTTAGTGAGTTTTCTGTAAAAGACGAGGCTCATAAAGAAGCCGATACTGATGTGGAAGATGATGAGATCAAATACGATATTCCCAATGCGTCAGCTGTGGATGTTGTGAAAAATGAAATGCAAAGAGACATATCAGTCGACCAAAATGTCGACACGCAGGCTATCGATTCCGTATTCTTGGATGACGAAAATTTGAAACGAAATGAACCTAATGCCGCCCTTACTCGTGCTACTCAAAACTTGGGTTCGTTGCAAACTGTCTATGTGAGCGTTAAGAAAGATGGATCATTTAATGATGATGATAACGACACAGATTGGGATGATGAATCCGACGACAATAATGGTCCCATTCATATTCATCCCATTGTTTTGCGAAAGATGTCAAAAGAGGAATCTAAACCGAATCAAATTCTCCAGAACGATAGCCGGAACACCGAAATTAAGCAAAAAGAAGTCGACGAGAACGCTAGTCACGATAATTCTTCTCCTTCTTCGGTGGTAATCCATTCTTTGGAACTATCAGTCAAGGGAAAAAAATTGGAAGAAACGAATCATGCTCCTTACACGTTGCTATTAGAAGTTAGTCAAAACGTGCCGTCCAATGGGATATCGAGCGAAGGAACGTTGGGGCGACAGGGAACAATGCACGAAGTGGAAGAAATGTGGGTGAAGAATCCTTCTGTAGAAATCTCCAAGGAGGCCGATCAATTTTCTGCAACAATCGAAAATGAAATCTCTGTGATTGAGAATGTTTCAACAGTTGAAACGAAAGAAGAGCAATCTGTGGTGAAGAATAGTTTAGCCGATGATGCTGACAATCTATATTATGCAGAACTGGCATTGGTGAATTCGCGAGATACGTCAAGAGAAAATACTCTAGATGGACACCAGAAGGCAAAATCAGACCAAAACACCCACATTAATGATGGAATTAAGAGTTCGGAAGAGCTTCCTGTGGAACAACTCTGGGACCGTATTTGGCTGCAAATATGTGGCAAACTGAAAATGGAAAACGATACCGAATCGAGTGATGAAATCTCGTCTGTA
Source organism: Xestoiulus laeticollis (assembly GCA_034698905.1). Lineage (NCBI taxonomy): Eukaryota > Metazoa > Arthropoda > Diplopoda > Julida > Julidae > Xestoiulus > Xestoiulus laeticollis. Next base: position 24,179 of record JAQGCC010000368.1, read on the forward strand.
GCAGTTACCGACCAAGAAAATAGAGACAGGTATAACAAATATCGTTGGAAAAAAACGGCATTACACTTTGTAATGACCACGATTTTTGTGTAATCCTAGTAGTTTTAGCTCTGCCGAGATCGATCAAAGTATTCCATCGACTCAGGAAGATGTTCTGCCTTATCAGCTATTAACTGTTTTCTTGAAAGGTATTTGAATTGTTTTCATTATCAGATTTATCGTGTTCTTTTTCCACGAGTTTAAACTACTTTAATTTACACTTCAGATCCAAGTAGCAGTTGGAGAGTGATAAACTTGGTTCAGCATCTCAGGCTTGCTTGGCAAAAAGAGCAAGATAAATCCAAAGTATTGGTCGAGAAGATAAAACTCTTAAAAAGGGAATCTCATAAGGCAGCCGACAAGAACGTGTCGCTCAATTCTGCCAAAGTGGATGCCGAAAACGACATCCATCGACTAGAAGCCGAGTTGGAGTCCATGAAGTAACTTGCAAATTATTTTAATTTGAAATTCATCGATCGAGCTGGATTTAATTACTGTTTTCCGCAATAGGCATGCTCTTAAAAATCGGGAAGATGCATTCGCAAACGTCGAATTGGAACTGGATCGAAGCAAAACTCAATTAGCGCTCATGGAAGAAAAACTTTTGCACGAAGTTTCGGTCAAGCAGCAAGCCAAACTACTTGCCGAAACTAATCGAGAAGAAGCAAAAATGAACCAAGACTTAATGATTCAAGTATGGATTTTTAATCTGTATAAATGAGATTTACCAACATAACTGTAGATTAACTGCCGTTTTCTTGAAATGCTTTCAGTTTTGTTCAAAAATCCCTATCAAGGTGACTTCGCTAGCCGACTTCGGTTGTCAAACGGATGAAATCCCTTCAGATGACAACTCTGTAACGATTCGGTTTTTGATATTATCCGATTTATCGAGACATTTTATCTTATACAAAAATGTATCATTAATCCGTTCGTTTCTTGAAGGTCATGCTAGTAGCCGAGAAAGAAAAATTGCAAAGCGAAATAATAAGCCTGCAGCAACATGTGGATTCGCTCACTTTATCGCTTTCCAAAGATAACAACCATCAGTTAAAATTGAAAGAGCAGTTAGACACCTTACAACAAGAGTTGCTTCTAAAGGATAAAGACATAATGCAGTTGAAAGAAAAGCTGAATGAGAGTAAGAGGTAAATAACTAGTCCACAAAAGTAGCTTCCTTATAACGGAACACAATAAAATAAGGGAGTTCCGACTGTTTTGGCTGTTTGTCGTCGAAATTTAGGCCTTAAATTGAGAAATTTGCCCATAATTATAAAAGGCCTTTATAGCGAGAGCGGCAATGCGATTTTGATATTCATTTTCCCGTTTATTTTATATCTTGTCTGTGCGCAGGGAGTACTCGGCTAAGGCAAACAATGAGAAAATGCTCAATACAGGATTAGAAGAATTGCAGGAAGACTATTTGGTATGCATCTTCATGTTTTTGATATTAAACCGTGATTTTTTAAATTCTTTTGCAATTTAGTCACACGTTTATTTTTAATTTACAATAAAGATCATGTCTACAAAAGTCACTACAGCAGAAAAGAAAAACGGGCAACTATCCAAAGATTTGGCAGTGGCCAACAATAACTTGGAAGAATGCAATTTGAAATTATCTTTACTCGAGAAAGAGATTTTAACTTTGAAGGCGAAGGAAGAAAGGCACAAGCTGTTGCTGAAAGCACAAATAAACGAAAACGAGCAACAGAAAGAAGAAACGACAGATTTGCAAAAGAGGTGTCGTTTGCACGGTTCTAATTATTTTATGGGAAGCGCACGATTTAGCACATACGCTGACACAATTTATAATATCATTTCAGATTAACTCGACTACAATCGGATTACGCAAATATTAAATTCGAGCTGGACAATGGGGCCAACATACAGCAACTGGTTTTAGATCAGGAAAAAACGCAACAGCAGGCAAGTTTTGTAAATGTCTGTGTTTTTACCCTAAACTTGGCTGTTGCTCCACGTTAATAAAGCATCGTGGGTAATTCGTGCCTTTGCAGATAAACAAATCCAAAGAAGAGAAATACGTCGCCATCGTGACCGAGAACGAGAAACTGAAGCTTCATATCGAAGAACTCAAAGAACAAGAACTGTTCAACACGCAAAAAGTAAATGCGCTCGCAGGAAAACTGCTGAATGCAAACTCTGCGAAAGCCGAAGTGTCGGAACTTGAGTCTCAGCTTGCCATTGCCAACAATAAAGCCAGTTTGGCCGAGACCAAAATCGGGGAGTTGAAAAAGCAGTTGCTGGAAGAACAGACGGCCGGCTTAAGATTTCTTACCGTTGAGAAAGAATTGGAAGACACCGGCAAGAAATTGAACCTAGCGAATAACACAATTGGCGTTATAGAGAAATTATTGTCGGAGGCTCAAGAAAACGAAAAGAAAAACGAAGACCAATTTGAAAACGAACGGCACGCTACTGTGCTTAAATTACGAGATGCGGATAACAAAATCAAAGAAATCTACGTAGAACTCGATGGAAAAGACAGGACGATTCAAGACCTAACTGAAAGACTGGAGTTTTACGCTAAATCGGCTGATCGTCAAGAACCAACATGCTACGTGCCTGTTCAGAATCAACCTGATTTTGGTAAAAATTCGTCAAACGCTGAGGAAGACAATGCCGGTTTGAAGTTGCAAGGACCAGAAATTGTTTCTCCAGATGATTGGTTAGAAGATGCGGAACCAACGCAGGAATGGCAAGAAATCCACGGCGCCATGTTGTCATCCTCAAAGTTTTACGAGTATGACGAGACTTTGAAAAGGTTGCAGGAACAGGTGGAAGAATTGAAGAAAAAATCGATCCAAGGAAAGGATGTGACACGTAATGACCAAAGTGTACCGAGCAGCTCGAATGGACGTGGTCAACAGCCAATCCTTGTTTCGGCATCAGAATCCCTCAATCATCAAGTGAGTATTCTTGATTTTTGCTACATTTAACCGTGTTCTAGCTAGGCAATTTGATTTAGCAGATATTACGAGCGCCGTTTTGTCTACTGTAAATACTTTAATAAACCCACAGTGGTTTATTTAAAAGTACTGTAGGAACATTCACCCACGGTTCATTGGTTTTATTCCCTGAAAGTTGGTATCAATAAATTAAAAATAACAAAAACTTATCAGAAGCAAGCATCTGCGGTACTGGTATTTTATTTACCTGATATTTCACTAATAAAGGGGAATCCCCTTTATACTGCTCGATGCTATCTGAAAATGTGAGGCGTGAGCACTTAAGAAATTCCCCGGGGTTCATTAGCAATTGCACTCGTGAATGTTCCGGGGTTTAATCGAGTATTTACAGCATTAAAATATGAAGTGTATTTTCAGATTAATTTGCTGGGTAAGCAGCTCCAAGAGGAACGGAAACAGAAAGAGGAATATCAAGCCGAGATTAGTGCTCACAAGCAACAGCTTTCTAAGGCAAATAACCTGCTGAAACGTGCCATGCTAATGCAACATGGTCAATTGCAGTTCGATGAAATTCCCAGCATCATAAAATCCTCTGCCGATGATATAGACGCGGAATTAATGAGACAAAATTGGGAGATTGAGGCACGACGCGATTTAAATCAGCAACTGAATAAGATAAATAAATTCCTCGAAGATAGGGTGGGTGAATTCATTTTTAAGTTCAAACCAGAGATTTGGTTTTGCTACGCGTGCACGAATGAAGAATTTTCACTACAATTTAAATATCTTTTCAGTCTCTTGCCAACGATCATTTGGTGCATCTCCATAAAGAACGAGAAGGCAGACTACATCGTGAATACCAACGTTCCGTTCGCGATCTCCGATTCGAAGTGCAACAACTTCACGACGAGTTGCAAGATAGAGAGTCGAATCGAAAGATGCTCGACGAACAAAATCAGCACAGGCACAAGTTATACTCTGCTAGAAAAAGGGTGAAAGCCAAATTACGAGAACACACAAACGGGAAGACAAACTCGCTTCGAAAGCATCTTCAGTCACGATCCAACGAAATTCTGCTTTCGTCGTCTACGCCGGATTATGCCGTGTCCAGCGTGACTTCGCTTCACGGAATGCCAGAGTCAATGCCTGGATCCCCCGTCATAAACAATCTGAAATCCTTCAAGGATTTGGAAAGTGCACTATCGGTTAAACTCGGCTTTATTCAGGATCCGGTTATTGCGCACCAGCTATCAGGTAAGACCGAATCAATTTTTTTTTAGAATTATTCTAGAATGCGGCTTAACAGTTTATGAACATTTCACGTCTAGGCGCCGGTGCATTTGACAGTCAGTACAAGTCCAACATTAATGCATCATTGGATAAAACAACATCAGAGTACATTGAGGCTCTGAAAAAGAACTACCTAATTTAAAATTATTTATTAACGCAAATGCAGCTTCAGTCATGCCTCTTTGTTTATTTTAAAACATTTATTTCTCTTCAACAATTTTGTTTTACACATAAGTGCAATATAAATTTCTCGTGCCATTCTAATCTATTGTTCAGTCTTAATTCAGGAGATTTGCTTCACCAAATCCTCTTGCGGTTTGTACACTGGAAATTGCACTTGTTGTTCTAGCCAATTTGCTACCGATAGTAATTTAGCATCGCTAAAAATCGGACCCATTAGTTGGAGACTGATAGGCAGGCCTTCCGATGATAGCTGAACAGGAACAGATATTGCAGGAATGCCTAAAAATATTTAAATTATGCAAAGAATTGTTTAATAGACATAAATTCTTGCTTATCTTCCATGACGGTAATTTATTACTTACCAGCCATGTTGGCAGACTGAGTGCACACGTCTTGAAGAGATGTTTGTTCACGCTCATCCTTTAGCATAAATTCACTATAAAGACTCGCTGTTCCTATTGTGACTGGACTGAGGAGAACTTGTATTCCCTTTTTGAATACGGTTTGAAAGTCATTGGCAATGAGTCTTCTCACTTTAAGTGCCTGCAGAAAATACGCTTCGTAATTCCTAAAAAAAATCAAGCGTTTCAACACGAGGCAATTTTTGCGAACAATCGAACAACTCCACTAACTTCTTAAGAAGGAAGTAATTTCCGGCTAAAATGCGCCCTCGCACAGTTTCGTTGAAGCCCTCGTGTCGGCTGCTGGAATACAGAGCTTCTGTCGATTCTTTGTCCAACGCCCTATGTCCTACGATAGTAAAACGGTTTAGCAGTTGACAAGGACAACAACGTCGACCTATTCCAACAGTTTTGCTGTAAACTGCTTGGTAGCATATAAATTACACTCGCCATACTCTAGACCATCGTAACGTGAGAAATTGGATGCTACTTCGCAGTTGTTGAGGACAGAATAGCAGACGATAGAGTACTTTGTGTGAGGCAGCGATACCCGCTCTACTTCTGCACCGGCATTCGCCATCAGGTCGGCAATACGATCCCAGGAATTCACGACTTCTCGGTGCATTCCTGGAGTGTAGTATTCCGTAGGAACACCGACACGTAGACCACGTACGGACGCATCTCTCGACAAGGAAAACGATTCTATCGGGTTTTCCACGGACGTTGAGTCTAGAGGATCGCGTCCCACCATGGCCTCTGTAAAATAAAACGGATTTGTTTTATTTTAAATCTAAGCAAAGTCATGGGGTCACGAAAGTCGCCGAACGACACTGCATGACTTGCCAAAGAGAAAAGTCGCGTCCTCGACAGTATGACAATGAAATCCTGGAACGTCCATCGAGTTGACAAGGGGAATTAGACCATTACGAGATAGTAAACCATAGCTTGGCTTTACGCCGACTACTCCACAAAGTGCAGCGGGATTCCGAATCGATCCTCCCGTATCGGATGCCAATCCTCTACGCATTGAAATCCAACGTTTTGTGTTAAAATTCTAATTATGAAACTTTTGAGAAACAAGTTTAATAACATTGCCGTACCAACCCAAAAACGGCTCCAGATGCCACCGCTACGGCACTTCCCCCCGAGCTGCCGCCGGCAACGTGAAAATCCTCGTCGCTTTCACGGTCCACATCACCAATTTGGACGGCTGTACTTTTGCAAAGCGTTTTTGATCTCCACGGATTGCGTACGGGTCCATAAATAGAATCCACCGAACCGCATCCCATCGCAAATTCGTCCATGTTCGTTTTTCCCAGCACAACTACACCTCGGTCTAATAATTTTTGAACAACCGTGGCAGTATATGGAGGAACATAGTTTCGTAGCATACGGGATGCACACGTCGTACGAATGCCCTTCATGCAGTAGTTATCCTTGATAGCTACTGGCACGCCATCCAAAGGACCCAAACATTTTCCTACATGGAAAAAATAATCTGTATTCTTGGCGGGATACATTTAAGCATTTGTCTGGAAACGCTAGGAAAAACCAGCGAGGTCAGCACGTATACTTTTGTTCGCCGTACCTTGCTGAAACCTCGTAGTAGATTCTGCAGCTCGACTCCGGGCCAATTCGTCCGTCACCGTGATAAACGAATTGAGGTGTTTCGTTCGCTCGATTACTTGGAGCATGTTTTCGCATAGTTGAGAAGGTGTGATTTCACCCAACTTGAAACGTTGAGCAATCTGCAAAATAATGGAAATTATTCGGTGATAAAAACATTAGAAACCAATGTGTATAAATAAGACTATAATCCCAAAATCTTGCTTTCTCTATGGGTCATAAATTCCCGGACCTAATCTAACCCAATTAAACTTAAGTTTGTCTAACTAAACCTGACCTAAACTAACCAAACTTAACATAAATTGGCTGTATATTACTAAATATTTGGACTGACTGGAAAGATCAGTCTCAATTTCCTGGAAAACTAGATCATTCTAGTACTTCTAGTGTTTCCAGGAATTAATCCTAGTTCCTAGTGGATGTTTCCAGGAATCCTAGGATTCTGCTAGTGTTTCCAGATATCCTAAATTCTTCTAGTTCAGTAATAGTGTTTCCAGGAATCCTAGATTCTTCTAGTTCTAGTGTCTCCAGGAATCCTAGATTCTTCTAGTTCTAGTGTTTCCAGGAATCCTAGATTTTTCTAGTTCTAGTGTTTCCAGGAATCCTAGATTCTAGTTTTTCAGAATCCTAAATCTCTGCTTTCTCTGTATACAGTTTAACATGAACATTTTTAATGAAACGTCCAATTTACAATTATTGTGTAAAACTAAGTGTAGGCTAAACAAGATGTTTTGACAAATGCCATGTTAGCTATAGCCTATACATTCACATCAGATTCAAACAATAACAAATTGATTTTAAACGTATTTCCCTCTCCCCCACCCACCCCCTAAAGATCCTCAAAAATTATGGTTTCATTATCTACATAATGATTGAAAAAAAATTCAAGTTCATCACCTCTTTTATAGATGTAGCAAACATTTCTTCAAATTTTGAGCAAAACCTTGAAATGCGCCTAACATTAGTTCTTAATCTTGCCACTAGATGGCATGAAATGCCGGCTGGAAGTTTAGAACACATTGATTTTGTTTTTAAGTTTCATTCGGTGTTTAACACCAGTTTGATTTAGTTTACGTAGTTGTCAGGACTGAACGAAAATAACTTGAAGTTTGTTCAAAGGTAAAGTACTGCGACGTACGTATTTTTCACAAGAAACATTACGTAAAAAGGCGTCATTTACGTGACCTTGTTAGGTGCAATTCTGGCTAGTAAACAACGCAATTTGTGCACATTTTTATGTAAATCTTGACTGTAAGCAATGCAGCATACAAATTCGCTGCTAAGAAATGTTGGACAGGGAGGGTTCTGTCGCGTTTGGGCACGATTTTTGGCCACGACGATGGCAGAAGCTACATCCACTAGAGGAAGAACGGTTTCTGGAGCAGAAACTGAGATGAAAGCGTGGCAGATTCGAAAATATGGAGGACCCAACGAATTGCAATGTAATGAAAATGTGACGGTGCCGGCAGTAAGAAGTCCTTTTGATGTTTTGGTGGAAGTATGGGCATCTAGTGTAAACCCACTAGACGTAGGAATGACTGGTAAGAGGATTTAATTTACTTAAACTTTTGACTGACAGCTCTGTGGCCTCTATATGCAATGCCAAAATGGGTAGAAGTTATCTTTAGCCGGCTATTGTCAAACCTTATTTAAAATAACCTAACCTATCCATGTTTCCATTTTTCTTGACAACAGCTCTAATTGCTCGTATCGAGATCTGCATTAGAGGCTATAAAATAACACAGCTGGCTAAAGTAAACTTCTACCCCTTGATATATGCTTAAGGTTTTCAGAAAGCAATCTTTAATACATCCATACCTCACTTTGCTTTTCATCATAACGACCTTTTATAATATATACGGCTGAAAAAGTTGGGAGATATCCCCATAATTGTTAATCTTAAGAGGGTTGACATTTTGGCAATTCAGATGTTATAGTCGCAAATTAGCCAATTGTTTGTGCATGACTTTTTCAAAATTTGGTTTGGATTCTTGCTTATTTCTTAACAAAGTTTAGGATGCTAAAACATTTTTTTTGAAATGTTGGCTTTCCGTTTTAAGTTTCGGTTGGTATTCTCAAATTACAGCTGGTTATGGAGCAAATCTTTTTGGATCCCTGAGAATGTTTGATCAAATGACTTTGTTTCCAACTGAGTTTCCCTTAACCTTGGGGAGGGATTTTTCTGGAGTCGTCGTGGAAACGGGACAAGCCGTTAGGCAGTTCAAACAAGGAGACGAGGCTAGTAAATTGATGTGTTGACCCAACGAATTGCTGAACTATTGTTCCATATCTAACTAGGCATTTTAACACCTGTTTTTCTCGTTGGTTGATTTGTAAAATATAGGTTGTAGGTGTTGCTGGGCTACATAAACAGGGTACGCACTCTCAATATGCCATTGGATCATCATGCCTGGTATGTTAATTAGTATTGAAGAGTCAAAAACTTCCTTAATGGTTTTAAACCATTAAATTCAAGCCCAGAAATTTTCATCTGTATGATTTAAGTACCAATTAAACATTTTTGCATCAGTTATCAAAGAAGCCTACAAACTTAAATCATGTGGAAGCCGCATCTCTAACTTATGCAGGCCTTACTGCATGGTCCGCCCTACGCATAATTGGATGTATTCAGCCACAGACTGCAAGAGGAAAACGGTATGCCCTCATAGCTGTCCTAAAAATTTCTTGCGCGCAACGGATTCTCTGAGTTTGGCAATGAGTTGCAAGTTATCTAATTTCAGGGCTCTCATATTGGGGGCTTCGGGAGGTGTAGGAACCATAGCTATTCAGGCAAGAACGCCAAATAAATCTTATCCTGGCAAGGTCAAGAAAGCAGGTATTCCCACCTTTTAGAGGGCTTTTTGAATTTAATCGAATCCTAGAAGTTGTTCGGATATACGATGGAAAAACCCCCGATTTTCACAACATGCGTACTCGTAAATGCAACATTCAGTTTTTATATTCTCAATCATGTTAGTGTTACCAAGACACTTGGTAGAAGTATACTTTAAGCAGGCTGTCTCATTTGCTAGCCTCGACATATGCAATGAAAATAAAAAATGTAACCTCTGTAAACTGAGCTCTTAATTGTACATGTCTAGGCTTGCAATAGCCGGCTAAAGTACAGTTCTATCAGACATTTAATTACCTCATTCCAGGAATTGTCAAAATTCAAAACAAATTAAAAAATTGGAACAGTATTTGAAGGGATTAAGGGCCACTTTTTTACAAGTTATTTTTGTTAACATTTTCAAGCTGTTAATTCTGGTATTTTTTGCTTTCTCAGCCTTGTTAGGACATTGTCTTGCTTGTTTGTCCGATTGGTTTTCTTGTCATTTATTAAGAATTTTCTTGTTTCATGAAACTAGTTGATGAAATCTTGGGGAATGCAAGTGACAACTGTTGTAAATGCAGAAGCCGTATCTTTGGTGATGGAATTAGGAGCTGATCATGCTATAGACTATACACAACCTGATTGGGAAAAATCACTTAAAGAACTAAAAGGGTAATGCTATCAACTCACTTAATTATCCATGATAAACACGCACCAGTAAAATATTTATTTTCCTGACAGGAAATCCCTCTGTTGTAAATTCTAATCAAAAGCTAATAATGAAAGTACTTCTTGCATAGGTTTGATGTTGTTCTGAATTGCACTGCTTCGCTACCTGCAACATTCGGCATGGATCTGATGAAGCCATGGCGCAATGCTAAATACATTCATCTTACTAGTCCACTTCTAAGAAATATCAGCGCTCATGGTTGGCCCATTGGACTTATGAGCTCTGCCCTAGAGCTTGGATTTGACAACATAAAGGTAAGATGCTTGCTAAGCTCTTCGCATTCTTAACTAATGAATCCGAGAGACACATTTAACACCGTCAATTGTTTAACCTTCTATAAAGAGCCTTTCCAACGGTCAAACGTATCGCTGGGCTTACGTATTGCCGAGCAAAAGTGGATTGGAAAAACTTATGGAAATGGCATCGAGAGGCCAATTGCATCCAGTGATTGAAAAAGTTTTTCCGTTCGATCAAACAGTTCAAGCTTACGAGAAGGTGAAAGCTGGACATGCAAGAGGAAAAACCGTGATCGATATGAAGGGAACTGTGGTTTCTGATAACTTTGAGGGTGATAGCGATAAGAATGTGGCTTAATTTTCAATTTCTTTAATAATTCTGCGGGTTTTAGGAAATTTTAACCTCTTGGGAGTACGTCAGCTATGCTATACGATTGCAGCGGTGAATTAAGTTTTAAAAATCGTCAACAGTATCACTTAAAAAATTCAAAACAATCCATAATCGAAGAGACTAAATCCTTTATTGTGGAACTTGTGGACAACTTAGGAATTGATTGAATGGTTTAGAGGAGCCCTATTTTGGCCACATTCATATTCTCGTTTTGTTGCTAATAGGGCTGTACCGAACAGGTACAGGTCTACAAACAAAATAGGTCTAACATTCATAATTTCGAATGTAAACAAACGTTTCACTTCGGTAAATTTACAAATACATGTAGTGTACAAAATAGGTTTAAAGTTTCAGTTTGATAAATTAAATTATTTCAGTCTGTGTTAATAGGAAAGGAACCTAATTTATCTTAGCATATTCGAAGGCTGTTGTCTCAAGACCAATATTTATTTTTGGTTCGACCAATACTATTCGGTACAACCCTAGTTGCTGGTATAACTACACAATTTGTGGAGATTTAAACAAAGCTAAATCCCCAAGTTATCCTAAAAATCAGTCGAATGCAGGTACAGTGAAACTTCGATTAACCGTGAGGGTCGGGATGGCTAATCTAATAGACGGATAATGAAAATTTTAAAATAGTCAGTAATTTGCTTTTGATTCTTCGAGTATCATGCTTTCTGAGCTTCAGGTCAGTTTATTCCACCCATTTTTAAGATTTGACACTTGACGATCAGCATCTTTCATTGTATCTCAGGCGACCAACGGTTAATCAAAGTTTCACTGTACTAAAAACTTGAACTAAGCTAGGTGTAAGCTTAATAAAATGTAAATAAGTGGTAATTTTAAACATGGCTGTAATTTTATAAAGCTAATCAGTACAAAAAGTTTTTTTGTTATCAATGATTTTTTATGGTTTAGCCATCCCCCAATTACAAAATCAAAGTACTGTACTTAAATGATGGAAAAAATTTCTTTTACTAGTATTCTGTGTTACTCTCAGATGGCTTAAGAGAAGAAGTATTTCACGTAATTGCAAATACTAATTTTAATCATTTATTTGAGAATAACGCATGAAATGAATACAAATACAATGGCAGTTGATATTCAAAAATGTGTCTAAACTCAGATCTAGATTATCAGTAACTACTGATGCAATCCAGTGTTTTAAATAACAATCAAAATAATATTCAAAGAATTTATTCTCAAATGTTCTCATGTCATCTTGCATCTTCAAGATGCAATTCATGTGGAAAAAAGCATTACAACATAAAAACAAGTGTAAGCTTTCCAAAATTTATTTACGAAAACAAGAAAACTTTGTGCCCTTGAATTTTTATGACTTGCCCAAATTCGAGAATTTTTGTCTAATTAGTCACAATTCGCTTGTTAACTAATGATTTTGGTACATGATTTTGAGTAATAATTTAGACTGGAATACTCTAAAGCTAAACCAAAATCATGGTTTACAAATTTGGTTTTGTAGGATCTTTATTTTCAAGGGCATGCCATTATATAAAGCAACTTCATCAGATGATCACAATTGATTATTATAACAAAAATTTGCTTCCAATAGACTTTCGGATATAAAAGCTTTCCTATCCCATATTATCAAATACATAGTAAGTCGTGAAGCCTAGAATCAAATTTTGGAAGCAGATCACTAGCCCCCACATTCCCAAGGATAAATACTTAAGGAAAAAAAATAAGAATTTAAAATGACAAATTTGACTACCTTGGCCGAACATAAGTTTTTAAATGATGTGGAAGCCGATCTGATGAGTCATGCAAATGATCATCTTCTCAACTTAACGGACTGTCGAATCTCTTTCCTTTTGAAAGTGTAGCAACTTTCTTCTGCATTGCCTTCAGTTTTGTCTGCAAAACACAAACGTATAATCAAAACATGTGTCAACGAAAAGTAGAAGCCCAACTTAACTCGACTAGAAAATACTGTGCAATTGATTCAAACGTTTTGAAGTTTATACTGCATTACAATTTCCATGTGTAAATGCTTTCAAACTTCAGATTAAAAAGAGAGCCTTTTACCTGAAGTGCTTCCACTTGATCTTTGTGCTGTTTCTGCAAGTTCGTAATCTTCGTGCGCAATTCTTTTTCGCTCGTTGACTTTAGTGCCTTGAGTTCAGTTGTCTGAAACAAACCCAGAATAAGCAACTAGTTTTCAGAATCTATTATTGACACCTAAACGGAACATTTTGTTAAGATTGCTTATGGATAACAGAGTAGCTTACCAACTTATCTTTTGCCAGCAAAAGTTGATCCTTAGCCTGAACCTGCTTCTGCAAGACAGCCATTTGTTCACGCAACTGCGTAACTGCTATCATGTGGTCACTACTGACCAGATCAGGGGCAGCACTTTCCATACTGCTACTATTAAAATTTAAAAACAATTCCGAAATAAGGGAGGATAAAACTTGTTCTTGTTCTATTAAAAAACATTTGGTAATCACCTCGACGAAGGCATTGATCCATTGGTTGTGGTCTTGTTATTTGAATCCAAACGTGGTTTCTTATTACTATTATTACTATTGCCACTGGCACTTGTACTGTGATGTTTCAGCTGAACCTTATTGTGATGCAATTTATTCTTGTGTCCGGAAGATGAACGGTGATGTCCTCCGTTGCCGCTCGATTTGTGCAGCGAATACGACGTGTGTCTCAATGGGTCGTTTTGTTTCGCTTTTGCCAGTGCCCTTTTGTACGATAACGTACATAACCAGCATAACAATTTGCCGTCAACCTAAATTGTCATACTTTCAAAGATTAATCCACACGACCACGTAACACTAACAACACGTTCCAAATCAGATTTGCCTACTTTTTTGCGACTGTCGTCCTGCCTGTCGAAGGCACACCTTTGCTTGCACTGTTCGCAATTAAGCGGCGGGCCATATCGCTTTTCTGAGTTAGTGCAGCGTTGGCACTTACTGCCAATAAATGCTGCTATTATATTACAATATTCACACGCAGAAGGCTTTCCAAATGATTTCACATTTTGTTCACATTTCTTGCAAATCGTAGATGTGTTGCCTTTGCTGCTAGACAATCAAAAATTTCAGTTAAATTTAATAAATAGCGATCTGTCTATATTTATCGGCCGATTACGAATTTGTCTCGCATTGGACAATCTAACATAGAACTGCAGTCAAAATTATAGGTTTAAAAATAGTGGAAGGGAATGAACTGTACATTTAGTACATTTTGTACATTTTTGGGACACAATTTTAATATCAACTAGGATTTTTGGGACATGTTTATGGATGGTTTACACAATTTATGAAGTTCTATAAATTGTCATCAATACAAAACACACTTAGCTGGCCACCACGTAAGAAAATATTTAATAATAGAGAAAGATTCACTAACTTCTCCTGTTGAAATTCAGTCCTACAATATGTGCATTTAACAATGGGGTATGCACCTCTGCATTCCTGAATAGAATTTGATAAATAAATGGAAGGTATTAGAAATACGCTAATATTAATTTTATTATTAACCATTATAGTTAAGAAACGATTTAAGATGTGTATGAAATATATTTGTAATAAGTTTTTTTTTGTGGTTTTTGTGCATCTGGTGGTTGACTTTTTTTAAAATGGCCGATATGTAACCAGTAAAATGCTTTCTATATAAAGAAATTGTTTTAGTGGGGTGATATAAATTAAAATTAACCCCTGCTAATTGATTATTCAGGAGAAATAAAAATATTAATTTCGTCACACTGTTTGAGTCTATAGAACCACATCGAACTGGAAATTAGGCTACTCCACTTTGAATTCTACATTGTATGAAAATGCAAACCATTTTGCTATTTCGCTTTACCTTGCAAAGTTGCTGTCCCTGTGATAGTTCTTCAAAAGGATGCCGACTGTTACATTTCGTACAGGCGAACAAGGCTTCCATTTATTTTAAATTGTAGAATAATTTAATACTCGAAGTGGGAATAAATCTACGAAAATACGCCAACACAGCGAACATAAAACCGTTTCATAGAAAAATGGGAAATTTCACGTTATAGGAAGCGCTCAGCTAAAGCGCCGTCATGTCAAAAATGGCTTCGATGACATCATGCGCTCTTTTTTTATACAGGCGCCGTTCTACAAACTTCTGATTTCTAGGTAGGGTTTTTCCCTATATTTATGATTATTATTATGACTATTTAAAATAATTAATATCAATCGAATTATAATGACTTATATTTTATATATTCATTGAGGAAATGTTTTGATTATCAATTAATGATTGCATCATTGCAGGTTGTACAGTGGACGCGGTACGCGTCATTATACAGAAAGCGACTAGCTAGGACATGTGCTTCGACATACCCACGCTATAATACACAATTTGAAGCATGATGGATTGAAAAAAAGTTGGCATTCGAGAAGAAAGGATATTTAAATGGCTAGGGCAATTATTTCAGCGATGGCAAGTCGGTAAGAAAACTATTGTTTAAAAAATTATCCTAGCAAATGTATAATCGTTATAGGGGCCATCCATAAAAGACGTCCGGTGGAATTTAGACATGTCTAGTCTTGTCCGCTTTTACAACTCTCACGCCTTTTTTTGGAATAAATTTTTTAAAAGTAATACAAAAGCTGATGTGCACCCAACAGCCTTATTTGTACTTGAATACTCTTGCACAAAGTAGCTTTCTGTATGCACTTTATTCATTATAATAATTATTTATAATATTACGTAATCAAAGTTTAGTGAGGTAGGACCCTTGACTCTTTTCGGTACTTTTCCGATAACCGGGCTCAAATGTCTCCAATTGCAACTATAGTTCAATTATAAACTAATATTAATGAATTGTAAACAAAACAGTTTTACCCAAAACATTCCTCTTATGGTTATAACTTCCATTTGGCGGAATTCTACATTATTTGACGATTTTTCGCAAAAGTACCCTCTTTTCTGCACAGGAGGTCAATTAAAACAATTAGGGTTTATTAAGGGGGCGATCCCCACTATGATCCCCAATGGTTAAGATGGGGCCGAATTTCGAGCTGTTGTTTTTCCCTTT
>JAQGCC010000369.1:0-39839 GCA_034698905.1 Xestoiulus laeticollis
CTTCACGATCGAGGGTCTAATATTATTTTGTTTGTTTTCAGGGTTTATGAAGATTCAGGTCAACCACCCAGGTGACAGAACCTAACCTACACTGTATACTGGAGTAAGGGGACTGCTTTTAAAATCGTATGTAATTTCGAGTGGAGTGAGCATTTTTAGTTTGGACAAACTTGTACAAAAATGACACCAAGAATTTCATTTCATCTTATATTTACCTTGGTTGTATTTCTAATTATACAGGTAAGTATAAAAATACTTTCAAATTGTAATCCAAATTTCATTATCTTAAAATGTGTTAAAACTTTCCAGCATGGGCTTGCTAGTGTTGAACAAAATTACATACACTCGCATGTTGGTGTACTAACAGAAGAAGAAGCAGACCGAATTTTGTCATGTAAGATAATTTAAAATAGTTATATTAAATTATTTTTATAAACTACATGTATAACAGGTTGCATAAGAGACTTTCAATAATTGGATTTATAAAGAATTTCTCAACTTTTCGTCTAATTAAATCCCTCTGTATGCATTTGTTTATATTTCTATAGATAAAAATGAATTTTCATTGGATGATGCTACAGTTTCTGAAAAAAGCCAAAATTACACGTTCTGTAGGTTAAAAATTTATAACTTTTTTTATTACTATTTTTGCACTACTGATGAATTCTAAATACCTAAAGTATTTCAGCTTGTGGGTTATCCAACAGTCCCAAAATTATAGGTGGCACTGAAGCTGGAATTAACGAATTCCCTTGGATGGTAAATGATAAATTATATATTCATCTTGTATTATTTAAATAAACTTTTATTAGAAGTTTATATATATAGTTTAACTTATTTAGGCGTTTGTTGTATCAAGAAGAAAAAATGTTACTTTTATTTGTGGAGGGTCTTTACTCACCAAACGCCACGTTATTACAGCCGCACACTGCGTATTTAAGTAAGGATTAATTTGTAAATCACCTTTGTTTCTCATATTTAAAACCTAATGCGATTTTCATGTACTTACAGCGCGGATGAGAATGGGATAACTGTATTTCTTGGAGGCCATCAATTAAGTAATCCTGGATCAACTAATACGATTCGTGTTAATGCATCAGACTTTACAATCCATCCTCAGTACCATAAAACGCCCATGGCGAACGATATTGCAATAATTACCTTAAATAATAAGGTGAAGTTCACCTCAAAAATTCGGCCAATTTGTTTGCCCAAAAATATTCGAAACTATGAAAAATTGTCGGGTACAGCAATAGGATGGGGAAAGATAGCTCCAAGTAAGTGCACTTTTGATTCCTAGTAAACTTGCAAACCATACAAAAACTTATTTTCGCACACAATATCTTGCAATCTTGTGAAATGCATATTGCATCACATTTTAAGTATACAGCCAATTTAAAATTGTGATTTTTACCTCAATTTCATAATATTTAAATATTTTTATTACATAACTACATGCTTCCTCAATATATCTTATAAAATCTACGCTCACATACTTAGATAATTGCGCAATTTATTTAAAAGAAAGTCATTGTATGCAAATTTCGAATATCCTGTGAACTTATTTTCAAGAGCGTTTTACATAAAATCTAATGCACATGCAGCTTTTCCAAAAAAAAAAACAAGCTCAAAGGTACATGTAAATTATTTGCTTCAGTTATAATATACTGTATAATCTAAGTGATATACTAGTACATTTAGCAAATAAAAATTGTTATAACTACTAGTACATGTACAGTATTATTTTACACAAAATTTAATCAACATATGTGTACTTGTACATGTATCATTTAATAATGCAGGAAAGAATGACATCATGCACATACTAATACATGTAATACAGAATGATTTGTACTGTACTTTATGTCTAGCATACTGTACATGTATTGCTGTACTACAGCTTTACAAGTACTAGTACATGTACATTGTATTTAGGTTTTACATACATGTACATGTACATGTAATTTTAAATGAAATTTTCAAATGGAAGTTTTTGTCGTCACCCTATAAACTATAAATATTTCTTAAATTATATTAAAAAAGTTAAAAGTTGTAAACAATGATAATTTATTAAAAAATGTACATGTATTATCTCACCAGATGGAACAATCAGTCAGACATTGAAAAAGGTTAAAGTACAAATATGGAGCAATGACGCCTGTAACCAATCCTATGCACCACTAAATGTACTAAAACCAACTATGATGTGTGCAGGAGGGCACGGCAAAGACGTCTGCATGGTATACAGTCATTGATAATTTTTCACTTAAAATTAGTTCACTTTATTCCTTTTCATTATCCATAATATGGTTTATTGGCAATTCCAGGGGGATTCTGGTGGACCATTGATGCTTTTAGAAAAAGGACGCTATCAACTTATTGGCCTCGTCTCATTTGGAAATGGAGAAAGTTGCGGGACTGAAGGAATTCCAGGTGTATACACCCGCGTTGACCATTATTTATCATTTATTCGCAACATAACTGATGTAAATAAAGACATTTAATTTATCGAATACTGAGGACACACTTTTTATTTTACAATTTGTAAATGCTACTGAATTTTATAGAGATTGTCTAAACAGCTGAGTCCAATTGTTGATATCTTATTATTTTTAATATGAATCATGATTAATGTGACAAGATTGTACATGTACATTAGTTTAATAAAAAAATAACATGTCCAAATCTAAACATACTTTTCAGAGTTTGGTGGTGGTTCTGTGCAATTTTTCTCTTAGAATCTAGATTGATTTTCTTACAACTAACTACTGAGATTTTTTTAAATTATTTTTTAACTAATTAGTAGCTGTCGACCCACATTCCAGGATTCAAAGGTTATAGGGCAGGTGGATTGACCTTATTTTGTTAACCTCATCTGTCATATATAAGCTGTAGGCCCTCTTATACTGTGCTTAGTATTTACAAGTTGGAATAAAAGGGCTTTTTTAAAATAAGAAATGGCACGACATAATTCTTTTAACTTTATTTGCATATTGTTAATATTTATGAATTTGATGCAGGTAAGTCTATACCAGTTTTATATTGATAAATAACAAGGTTTTCTTATGCTAAATGAATATTTCATAATGTTTTATTTTTAGGCCAAGGTGGCAGTAAAAAATATCATTTCCAGTAAGTTCCTTAAATTTCCAGTAAAATCCTACTTCACAGAATTGTAATAAACTACATTTAGCAATGTGTGAAAACATGAAAAATATTTATACGAAAGCAGTACAAATAATGCCAACTCATAGTATTTTGAAGAATTAACATCATTACATAAATTCAATACTTGTTAAATATTATTGGATGAATTTAGATTGCGGTCTAACTACAAGTTCAAGAATAGTTGGTGGCACAGAAGCAGGACTAAATGAGTTCCCATGGATGGTAAATGCATTAAAAATGTTACCGATTTCTAGACTATTTTTATACGACATATTTACAACTTGGTAATTTACAGGCTTACATATTAGGCATGACATCAAATGCTGCGTTTGTTTGTGGGGGTTCATTACTTACAAATCGCCATGTAATAACTGCAGCTCATTGTATGAGGTACAACATGTATTTAAAAAAATTGTTTCGAAATCTACATGTATACATGCACTATGTTAAAACTTATTTTTATTTTAATTATATTTAGAGCACAAACTAGCCAATTAACAATTTATCTTGGAGGATTAAGCCCAATAAATGACGACATCGTTGGGGTGAAAGCTTCCGCCATAAAAATCCATCCCCAATTTAATAAAACTTACAATTACGATAACGATATTGCTATAATATCATTAGATCAGTCCATAGAATTTACTCCTCAAATACTTCCAGTATGTCTACCACCAGCTAATCTCAATTATGATGGAATGTTAGCCACCGTGGTAGGATGGGGCAGACTGAACCCAAGTAAGTATACAATTCAAACCTGCAAGTAAAGGTCGTGGAAAACATGCCTAAGTGGTTTCTGTCCATAAGGATTCTTCCTTTGCTCTTTGTCAAATTCTGCCAACAAAAAAACATCATCAAAAAATTCTAAGAAATCTGACATGAAAAGTTATGAAAAGAATGACTCATTATTCTTGATTCATAATTAACAAAAAAATGGTGTTTTCACAGTAGACACTCCATTTGTATGATGTCAAACACAGATGGGTGAAAATTCCACTTGCTTGTCATCCAACATAAATGGGTCTTACAAAAGCATGGAAGCGCCATTTGTTGTAGAACCAAGCATAATTAATCTTACTCTTCTTAGCAATTAATACGTTTTATAGCTTTTCAAAGACAGATAATGTATGAAATATCCTTTTTTGGTTTTTCTACAAGTAGACAAAGAGATTGGGAGGGATTATCACACATTCACTATATTCACTGAAATAATGTGACATCCATTATGAATGCCCTAAGCCATTAGCCTACTGGTTGCAAATGACAATTGCTTCATAATATACAATTTATAACTAAATAGTTGTATACAAGTATTAAAATTGAATAAAAAAATTATAGTAAAGTCCAGCTGACAGAATCTCAAAAAATTTCAAAATAAAATAAGTTGCCTATTTGACAGATAAATGCAACCATAATAATACAAAAAATTGTTCAAATACAGATCTGCATCTGATGGTATTTTAAGGAAAGCATATGTACCAGTTTACAAGTAATAATTAAAAAAATTTAGTGAAGTCCAGCTGACAGATTCTCAAAAAATTTCAATATAAAATAAGTTGCCTATTTGACTGTTAATATGCAACCATAATAATACAAAAAATTGTTCAAATACAGATGTCCCTGCATCTGATGGTATTTTAAGGAAAGCATATGTACCGATAATAAGCAACATCATTTGTAACAAAATTTACAATCCTCATTCCATTACCATAACTCCAAGGATGGTATGTGCTGGGAAAAATGGCAGTGATATTTGTATGGCAAGTGTCCACCAAATTAAAAATGACACATTCAATTTAGCGCAATATTTTATCTTATCTTAAACTATAGCTAAATTAATTTTTAATCATTCCTATAAATCCGTTTAGGGTGATTCTGGTGGACCATTGATGATATTTAAAAATGGATATTATCATATCATCGGAATCGCTTCCTTTGGTGATTATGGTAGCTGTGGTTCAGCAGGAATTCCAGGTTCTTATACCAGAGTGGAAACGTTTAAAGAATTCATTTCTAAAACTATATTTGAGGATAACGTACTGTACTTTAAAAGGATTTTCCATAACCTTTTTTATAAAAATTTCAAGTGATTCAATGTTATGTTTTGTTAACGTAGAAAACAATTTGACAAACCTTGTTTATATAAGTTGTACATTGCATCATGATTTTAAAAAAAGGGACGATTAAACACGTTAAACATGTTATGAAAATAAATATACGTTTTCGTATTTTTGATTGCATTCAATTTTTTTGTAGTAATACATTTTTTATACTGTGTATATTGTTATACCTTGAGCAGGTTGGAAAAGCCTACACTGACATTAGATTAAAAAGGTCACTGCCTTATACATGAAGTCCTTGTTGGAGAAACTCGTTCGAGACAAATTTAATCATTGCTATTGTCAGCAAGGGAAAGTTAGTTACTAAGGTTATTTTTAAATTTTTGCTTTTGGGAGGAGTGTTGCCACTTGAAATGTGTGGATATTTTCATAATATAAAATAT
Source organism: Xestoiulus laeticollis (assembly GCA_034698905.1). Lineage (NCBI taxonomy): Eukaryota > Metazoa > Arthropoda > Diplopoda > Julida > Julidae > Xestoiulus > Xestoiulus laeticollis. The sequence continues at coordinate 5,672 of JAQGCC010000369.1, forward strand.
ACAATGGCAGTAGGTACTATTTGGCAATTGCTTTTCATTTTAGTTGTACATGATAAGGTAAGTTTTATTAAATTACTCATACTCTTGTACTTATAATTAAAATAAGATTTACTATTTGAATTCCTTAAAATAATTCAAATTCCTTAAAATTTTAGATTTCTAGTGCTAATAATATTATCACAAAACCTCGCCTTCTAAGTGCAGAACAAGTTGAGCTTATTACTCTTTGTAAGTTTAAAAAATCAATGTTTCACATACATATATTTAATAGTTGGTATTTTTGCAAAAATATAATCTTTTTATATTGGCTTAATTATCAATGTTAAGACAACGAAGCCTTCAATGAAAGTAATTTGCCATCTTCAGGAATGAACCAAAACAATATATGTGAGTAAATGCTATAGGAGAACTATAGAAGAAAACAAAATTCTAGAATGATGTTAATGATAATTGAAAAAATAATCCAGAAATATACTTTATAATCTACATAGCTTGTGGTTTGTCGAATAGTCCAAAAATTGTGGGCGGTTTGGAAGCAGCAATAAACGAATTTCCTTGGATGGTAATTGGAACATATATTTCTTTTAACAAAAGTTTTAATTGAATTTTCTAAATTTATAATCTCTGATGTTGAATAAATTAACCATATTCATAATTTAATAAAACATAATGATAAATATTGTAAATTTCAATATGCTTATATTAAATCATTAAATGATGTAAATAGTTTCTAGTTTAATCTATTGGGATATATAAATAGTGATTCCTGCTTATATATGTTAAAATAGTATTTATTATCTGCAGGCTTATATTTTGATAAGGATTGACAACTCGACATATTTGTGTGGTGGTTCACTAATAAGTGACCGTCATGTAGTTACAGCAGGACATTGCATGCTAAAGTAAGCTTAAAAACATATGTCAATTTATTTTTTTATAATCTGTTAAATCATTAAGTTATTATTTTATCCATCTAGTGCACAACCTCAAGGAATCTTAGTATTTCTCGGTGGTCACAATATAACTGATCCTGGTGAAACTGGTGCAATTAGAGTAAAAGCTTCTGGATATCAAATCCATCCCCATTATAATTTATCCCAAAACTACAATAACGATATAGCAATTATTACTTTGAAATATCCAATGGAATTTACATCGAAAATACACCCAATTTGCTTGCCTCCAAATGATCTCATCTATGAAGGAATGAATGGAACCATCATTGGTTGGGGAAGAATAGTTGCTGGTAATTTTTTCAATATTTTTGAGCATTATTTTAAAATTAGCACAAAATAATTAATATGAGGACCGATTTTTAATTAGACGCTGATGACATAAACAACGTTTTAATGAAAGTGGATGTACGAATTAGTAGTAGTGATGACTGTCAAACAATTTACGATTCTGTTGTGAAAATCACACCTGAAATGTTGTGTGCTGGCAGCGCTGGTTTGGGTGCTTGTAAGGTATACATTTATATTTAAAAATTAAACCAAATGTGTGACATTAAAATGACAAAATTGAATAAAACATTCTTCATTTTATGCAGGGTGATTCTGGAGGACCACTGATGACTTCAATCAAGGGTCGTTATTATCTTATTGGAATTGTCTCATTTGGTGACACAACTAAATGTGGTTCAGAAATCCCTAGTATTTTTACAAAAGTAGATAGATTTAGGAAATTTATTATTCAAAACAGTATTGATGAAAAAATAAATAACGTATAAAATCTTTTTTCGGACTATTTTATATGTGACCAACATTGAAACAAATTACACATTAAGTGCCCTTGTTTTATCAAGGTCCATAACTAGAACAAAATTTAATTTAGGAGTTTCAGATCACTATAGCTACCTCTATTTTTTTCTAATTCCAAGAACCACTCATTTTTTACAAATTCCTGATAGTAAAAAAGAAAATACAATGCGTACCTACATGTAGATGACATGCAGTATTTCCGACATGCTGTCCATTATAATCAAAACTGTTACTATCACAAAAAATGCGTTCATGCTACTCTGACAAAAGTAAGATTTTTTTATACTTTTACTTAATTGGGAAAACTGCAAACGTGGGTTTACAACCAAAAAAAAAAACTATCAGATTTAATGAGATACCTCTATGGATCTGTGTTAAGCTTGAGTGGCTGTAAGGTTATAAATGGCTATTGTCCTACTTATTTGAGCTTCCCATGGGTCTGGAGAGGGGAAAAAAGCCTAAAAAATAAGGTCCTTAACACACCCCTCTTAAAATATTTAAAAAGGATTTGGCTAAGCAGTTGTACGTGTATGTATGTTTCGTTCAAGATGTTTAAAGTGAAACCAAGGGCAAATTATCGCCTAGTAACATACATAGTGTTACTTATATGTGCTTTACAGGTAAGATGGTATTTTTTTATATAAATGTAAGAAATGTCATGATCAATTTTATTTTAAATGTGATTTCTTGTAGAAAATGATTACAAATGCTGATCTCGATTTCATCAAACCATACCTTCTTAATGATGAACAAGCACAACTTATAAAATCACGTAAATTTATAGCTTAAGTACTTTAATTATTGTATTACTGCGAATTTTATTTACAATATTTTAACATTTTTTTCTTGTGAATATAGAGCACAGAGAAATAATAAGAAATGAATCGTCACTGCCTGATATAAATGGCAAAACGTTATGCTGTAAGCATGAAACACGCAAATATTAAATTTCATTCCTTTCACAAAAAAAGTAGAGTTTGATCTATAATTTACTAATAAAACAACTATGTCACATTCCAGTTTGTGGTTTGTCTACTAGACCTAAAATCGTAGGTGGAACCGAAACTTCAATAAATGAGTTCCCGTGGATGGTACGTATACATGTAGTGTCATAAAACAATGGCCTTAATATTCAAAATAATAATGGACTGCTTTTGTCCTTTTAATTAATGCCATTGATGAAAAACCAATTCCGCCTTTTTGGAGTATAAACATTTTGTCAACATTTAAATTTTATAATTAATGCAAATCCAAATGCTCTAATGTTACAGTCCTACATTTTCATTAATGTTAAGGAGGGCACATTAGTGTGTTCTGGGTTTCTAGTGAGCAATCGACACGTGATTACAGCTGGACATTGTCTAAAATCGTAAGTATGACCTTAATTATAAATGAATCATTATGCTCATTATATAATATATATAATAATATTATATATTAAAAAATATAATTTAATATGTCATTTTTTATTTCCTTATAGAATAACATCAAATGATCTAATTGTATTTTTAGGAGATCATGACGTAACTGATCTAAATGAGACTGAGTCTATCCGTGTGAATGTATCAGGGTTTCAAATCCACCCTGAATTTAACAAACCTGATCGACACAATAACGATATTGCCATTGTCACGCTAAAATATGACGTGAAATTTACATTCAATATTTATCCAATATGTCTGCCCCCATTCAGACTAAATTATGGTGGTATGATAGGAATCGTAGCAGGATGGGGACGACTAACTACCAGTAAGATTGCAATTATAATTCAAATAAAAACCACACTTTTTATAATTTTAATATATTTTTTTTTCACAATTATAATTCTAGCAAATGATACCAGTGCAATACTTATGTCAGCATACGTGCCTATTGTAAACCAGGAAAAATGTCATGCCTATTATGCCCCTTTTTCAGTTAAAATCACATCAAAGATGCTCTGTGCTGGTGGACATAAGATGGATGCCTGCCAGGTATGTATACTGTTTTGAAGTGTATAGCACTAGAACCTGGGTCGAGTAGAAAATTCTTATATAATATTGCATTTTTTTAGGGGGACTCTGGAGGACCATTGATGATTTCGGTCAAAGGTCGCCATTTCGCCATAGGAGTTGCTGCTTTTGGTATTAATTGTGGTACAGTAGGAATTCCAGGAGCTTACACTCGTGTTGATAATTTTTTACATTTTATTTTGAAAAATACAATAGGTGCAGCGAAATGTTTTTAAATGATAAGAATTCAGCTTGGATCTACACTGCATTCAGAATGTTTCAGATTGTTCATAATTGATATTCAGAATGTTTCAGAATTGATATTCAGAATGTTTCAGAATTGATATTTAGAATGTTTCAGAATTGATATTCAGAATGTTTCAGAATTGATATTTAGAATGTTTCAGAATTGATATTTAGAATGTTTCAGTTTGCTCAGAATTATGATTCAGAATAAAAATTCAGAATGTTTCAGAATTGAGAAATAGAATGTTTCGAATTGCTCAGAATTGGGTTTGATCAAAATTATGATTCAGAATGTTTTAGATTGTTCAGAATTGAGATTAAGATTAATTGTTTAATATTGTTCAGAATTGAGATCAATATTAATTGTTTCAGATTGTTCAGAATTGAGATTAGGAATGTTTCATATTGTTCAGAATTGAGATTAGGAATGTTTCATATTGTTCAGAATTACGAATCTGAATGTTAAAAATTGATATTCAGAACGTTAAATTCGATGCAATAATTTACAAAACCATGTTGTTCGTGTAACTCATTGATTTGTAATTAACATCAATTTATTTTAAAAAATTGCATATATAAAAGTGCATGCATGCATGCATTAAGATTATTGCTGCATTTCAAATATTTTCCTATTTGATGTATAAAGTACCCCATATTTTTTTTTGGAAATAGGACATGCGATGTAAACAACATATTCATAAGCCATTTTTTCAATAAAAATAACCTATACTTAAGCAACAGTTATAATAAATGCTAATTACGACTTCCTCTAAACATTTATTGAGCATGTTCTCAAAACTATTTATGCTTTCTCAATAAATGTTTCTGGTTATCAAAAACGTTTTCATAATTCTTATGTAATTGCTACTTTAGTTGCAAACATGAAACTAATACCACGTATAACCATCACAAAGGAGAAGAGTAATGTGTGGGGCAAATACTTATATGCTGATCAATAATTAAAAAGTTAAATAAGAACTCACGAATTTCACACTTTCTATTACGTGCATTATGTTATTTCTATTTCAATCTGTCAATAATGTACCCATGATGTAAATCTAGGTCAGTTATGAGAAATGGGCTATTATCAAGGCAGCAATTTAAGATGGGGGAAACTGTCTTGCCACAACCTATATTTTAAAAAAACATGTATGCCACAGACTGCATTTTTGTGTGCTTACACTGCAGGTATTTCCAATTTTGAATAAGTATTTCAAGTCTAACAGATGTTTACCCTGGAATGTGTTTATCTAATTAGCTTGAGTTCATACATGTGTATCATTTTATGCAAATATTAACGCGAATAAGCCCGTTATAAATAATGTCTAATTTTTAAATGATTTACATTGTACAATGCAGTGTTTTATTTCTAATAAATCTAATTTTTTCTCAATGAGTATGGCTTAATAAAGCTTTTTTTTAACAAAGATAATTAGTGCATAAAACCACTCCTTCTCTAAAGTTCCCCACCCATGTTATTACATACTAACACATTTCACTAAACTTTCTTCTCATTTTAAAACAAGCATTATATATTTTTTTGTTCTAAATGGAAAAAAAGTAAATAAAACGCCACGCTATTTTCTAATTTCGTAAATACACGATAGACAATTTTACTTTCATTATAGAACAGCTACATGTACATGCTAATTATTTTCTATGGACATTAATTTTAAAAAAAAATCAATTTCATATCTATTAAAACTATAATTTTTTACCAGTTCCATATAGGTTTTTTAATAGTGTTTATTTGTTTTTCTATAGGAGTTTACAAAACTCCAATTTTTAAAACCACAGGTTCAAACCTAGGTCTTAAGACTTATTAGATCAATAAGACAAGTACTGGGACCTAATGAGAACCTAATGAGGATTTTTGTTATGAGACTATAGGATAAGTAGCATAGTCTTCCCATGTATATAGGTTCCTTTAAGTTTCCCATAGAGTCCTTTAATTAAAAAAATACTATAGGCAATGGGTTCACATTATAGGTCCTACTGCTTGTCCTATTGAATTCACTATAAGTCCCAACAAACCCATATTACATTCATGGGATTTTGCTATGTGACTGCATGGAAATTTCTCACTTGGCATAAACCACCATTTTTAAGAAACTAATTATATATTCTGATGCAATTTTAAAATATTTTATTAGGACTAGTACTAAAACCTTCCAAACTATAAGTGACTCAAAAAGACAAATTGTGTCAATAAAAAAGTACTCAACATTTTTTTTAGGTATTTTGCATTTGAAATACTTTCAACTACATGTGTATATAGCAATCAGAATTCAATTTTTAAAAAATGATCAATTTGTACATTAAAGATTGTATCAAAAATTGATTTTTTAAATGTGAAATTTTAATAGAACTTTCATTTTCAACGCTTCCGCATTCTTTAGCTTTTATGATAGTTGTATTTGGGAGGTTTTTTTTTGTAGACAACTCTAGCACACAATTAGTAATGACAAACAAGTTTGGTTTAGTTTAAAGTGCCATGATCAAGAAATTCTTAGAAGAAAAAAAGTGAAAATTTTGTAGGTTACGTCTTAAGGTCCCCATTTCCTATACCTTTAGGAGATGATTTGCTTTCGTTTAAAAAAAATGTGGAAATAAAAAAAAAATAGAAAAAAACGTTTCTGGTGTTTGCTTCTACACATATTAGATCACTGCTTACTTTCAAATGGGGACTGGTTGATATCAATTTGTTAAGGTTCCAGTCTAAAATCGGTCAATGATGCCTTGAAAATGGGTAACCTTAATACATCGAATAAAAACTTGATATCGCGATTCAACATCATTGTTTGAAAACGATATAATATATTTTTTCAGAAACAAATTATTTGAGAGAATAAAATGAAGATACTTCTACTAAATGAGTTTAAGGTTGCAATAAACGGAATAAATGTATTTGGCATTTTGTGTCAGAAAAACTGAAGGGTATGATATTTTTTAAATAAAACAAATTTAATAGGGTATTTGCGAATAATGTCGTAATGTGAAAATCAAAGATGATAATAAAATGAATCATGGTTTATTAAATTACTTTGAAAGTTGAAAACTAGACCCTTAAAAGCGTTTATTAGTTTAATGGTTAATCTGCAGTTTCATACATAATAATTTGGCACTTAATTTTGATATATGATATTTGTTATCATTATATTTTTAGGGAGTTATTTTAAAATGAAAAATTGGAGTTTATCATAGATTTTAAATTCAATTAAAAATTAGTGAACACTATGAATGAAAAATTTGTAATGGTTTCACTTAACTGATTTTAATTGAATTACAGATAAAAATTTAATATGAATGTAATTAGTTATGGGCAATTTAATGTAGCAAGTGAAAGTAGTACCTAAACTCATTAAAGAAGGAAATTTCCATAAGCTGCTAATTCTCACCCATAAAGCACTGATATCAATATTAAGATGCCCCCTATTGTACTTGACAAATGAAACAAGGAAACGAGTAATGAATATTCAAGTGTGGTATAATAATGTACCGTTGCAAAACTATTACGTGTTTATATTACAGAACTCATAAACCTTCCTTAAAATGTCGTGCTAAAAGGTAGTTCCACCTATCGAAGAAATTTGCTAGATAAAAAGGATGTGCTAATTTCTGACGTCATGGTGCAAGTTTTGAAAACCTTTTTCATAGAAGGTAAAAATCGCTTATCACCTGTTCAGAAATCTTGCATATATATAAATAATAAGCACCTGAACTGGAAACTTTTTTAAAATTGGTTTCATTTAGTCCGAAAGTTGACCAGTGCAAGGCGGATAAAAGTAGGTTTCTTAATTAGTGGCTCAACATTGTCTCACGGACAGAAAACCACAACGGTTAAAAAAAGCTGAACTTGGTACTGACTGTCAGTTTCTTTGATAAGTTATTATTTAAAAGTCTGCGAATGGACATGTGTATATGATGAGACCACGATCAAGAGTGGAAAAAACATGAATTCTACGTAGAAAACTGCATTTGACCATCACTGATTATCACCTAAAACAAGGTAAAACAATGTTGCAAATATTCTAATTTTTAATTTTTTTTTTCAAGCTAAATTTAAAAAAAAAATTAATTCCTTTATTAGAATTTGTTAAATAATTGATAATATTTTAACAAATTGTCAATTAAAATTATAATTTGAAAGATATTAAAATTTTAGCATATACCAGCTTTGCATGTATACACATGTGTATATTTCTAAAAAATATACCATGCTAAAATATTTTAATAATAATCCATTATTATAATACATTTGAATTTATTTTATATACTTGTTTCTTGGTTTCTTAATTTTTAAAGTTTTATATAATATTTTGTCCCTCAGCTAAAATATTTTACTACCGTATATAAATACTCCAATACCCTCGGGTTAATTTTTTTAAAGTAAGGAACATTGACCCGGGGTTTATTCGAAACCGGGGGTTTATTCCCTCAAAGCTGATATCAAGAAACTAAAAATGACAAAAACTTACCAGAAACACATTTAGTAAACGAATAGGGAATTTCCCCTAACACCCGGATATTATTCGAGTATTTACGTTAATTCGAAATTCGATCATTACTATAGTAATGCCTCTATAGTAGCAAATTGGAATTAATATAATCATTAATTATTTCAAATGTTGTATACTATTAATTTAGTTTTAAAAACAGCATAGCTGAAAAGAAAGCTTACAAAACTAGAAAAAAATTACACACATATTTCACTTGGGATACACTAATGAACATTTCATAAAAAGCACTAAAAAATGTTCCTGTAATATATAACTGTTTTTGTACATCTTATTTTCAATAGAATCCACATTTTTCTTTTACATATACACCTAATTAGGAAAAAAAAAGTGCATTTCGCATGCCCTCATATCCACTCTATATGACTAAACAAAGGTACATGAACCGTGAGTGTAGTTTTAACACATTCAGTCTTACGATTATTAATACGTGTACCGGTAGTAGATTTTGTATATTATATCTGTCAAAACGAGTTCCGTGTCCTATTGTTTCGCCAGACTGGATTGTGTTAGCAGGGTACTGCTAGCAAGGTTATTGGACGACCAAAAAGCAAATTGTTCTTCACTTTAAGAACATAAGTTTATTTTTTAAGCACATATCACGAGTGGAACAAGCAGCTCACGGTTCAGTTTGAATTTTAAAAATTATCTTGTCTTACTAAGCATTCAAAATGTAATTAAACTCAGCTGGTAACAAAGTATGAAACGTTTTTTAAGGTAGGTTCTAACTTTTAAAAAGATTTATTTGCATCAATCTTCATAAAGTTATTCTAAAAGCTATATACTGTACACTTGTAGAAGGATGATAGATTTATTACTTATAAGACATTTAAAATCAATGACTGTAATTTCTGAAAAGTTTGTATTTTTAACTAATGAAAAGCACGTTGAATCAATAGAGGATATAATGCAAGTGGAATTGTTTAGCCTCATTTAAGTAAGTTCTCCACCCTCGAGATTAATAGACCAATAAATTTAGAAGATATATGTGTGGGTTTTTAAAACAATTGCACCAAAATTCAGAATATATCATTTGAAAAATGTTTAATTTTACAAGTATACATCACTTTATAAAATAAACTCATTGTCATATATAAATATTCATTTCAAAAAGAGTTATAATTCTTATGAAGTTAATTTATTAAATGTAATATTTGTAATTTTAAAAAAAATATTGACTATCTTGACACCATATGTAATGGTGTCAAGGCGCAATAGCAAAACATGTTCAGAACTGCATTTCAACACATAAGTGGTTATACATGCACGTAAATTTTTAGTTTCATATCTGGTAGGGGATGGCTACCTAGCAATTTTATCAGGCAATGCTTTTATGGCCATCATTCGAAATCTACGTCAAATATACTGACTACAGGTGGTAATTTGAAATTCGAAGTAGGTTTCCAATTTTTTTTCTAGGGAAAATAGGGGGCAGATAATGAGCGATTGACTTCCGCATTTTTAAGATGTATATAATTTTTTTCCATGTAAAATTAAGTTTTCTCACATAAAAAAACGTGATGTTTCCCCAAACGTTTGAACACCCCTTATTAGTTCCGGATCTTCACACCAATTGTAACGTTATTAAAAGTACACAAGTATTCATGCTACAATGAACAAAACGTATCGTGCCATGTCATGTTAATTTCCGACTGTAAGCAAAATATGTCACTTAATTGTCTGTCTTATACAAATTTAAAAAAAGCAATTTTTTTATGATGTCAGCACGCAAGCTATTGGATGCACATCGAGAGTGAAATAGGCTTGCAGCGAAATAGGTGAACCAAATTACCAGATAAGTTGGATGTTAATGACATTAAGATTTTCCAATCAAGAACAGGAAACAATAGTTTGCAAATGCCCTAAATCAAGCATTGGTAAATTCCCTAATGAAAAAATAAATATGTCAAGAAATACAGATAATACATGGCTAAAATTAGTGAGCTGAATTGTAGAATGTAACTGTATTAAAACATAATTTTAAAGCGGTCATACTACATCACGATATATACTTTTATTAACTATCGTTTCTGGACTACTTGACCTCTTGATGAAAGCTCACGCAACATTGTTGGAAGAAAGTTGCTTTTTTTTTAAAAAAAAAAGAAGTATGAAATATCGAAAGCATTTTTCAGCCTTGCTGCTAAAGTCATTGGCATACATGTGTTGACCACAAACTGCTTATTAGACAGTGGACTTATACGCCTTCTTGTATATGCACTTTCTTTGAAGTAGGTGTTCATGAAATAGCACAATTCAAATTGTATGTTTGGAAAAAAAAAATATTTGTCAAACTTTTAAGTGTTGATTTTCATTGAAAGTGTGAATTATGTTCAATGACTTCCATGATATAAATATAGAACGACGAAAACGCCTACAATCAACAAAAAAAAAATGCTTTGGTATAATTCAATGATGTAAGTAAAAATGAGATCAGTGAATTTATAACGGTTATCAATTATACTTAATACCGGGTTTCCCTTCAAGAAGTAATAAAATGAGATTAAGAAACTGTTGCTCTCTAATAATTATTAACTTTATGAGGTTGACAAATGTGGTTTGAAGTGTTAAGTGTTCCGTTGCGGTTAGTAACCTATTGAGTAAAATTTACAGTATGTTGCCTTTCGGTTTCAATAAAACAATTTGTATAATTTATATAGATAAACGCCCAACCCAATTTTTGGATTGCAATTCCAAAATGAATTTCCAAAACCCTAGCAACTTCCTGACACTAATGTGCTCAATATGAGTGACATTGAGTAGAGCATTTTTTAAAAAAAAGTTTTAATTTTATTTTCACTTAAATTTACCTAATTGCTCTTCTTTATCCAGGACATGGAATTAATTTTTGATTAGAAGTTGTAATTCTGAACATGTATAAAACACATTGTCATTGGTCTGACATATAATGTTACCTTCCAAATTATACTTATCCGAATGAATAACTCCTGTACTTAAATAGGTGTATCGCTTTTCTAATAATTATCATTACTATTGTGTTATAAATCAAGATGCTATCATTGGGCACTGACATAATTAGGACAATGAAAATATTAATTAGCTTCAAAATACTTACCATATTTGCAGGAATCAATTGCATAAATCCCATGGCATAGATTTCATATTATTATTAGCCCAGATTCTGTTGTGAGCTTTGAAAAAAGCATCTAATTATTTAAATTGCGGACACTTTCTCAAAATCATCAAGTTAATGGGATCTAGTATTATCCAAATAGATTTTGAGTACATATTTTTTTGTAATATACATGTAAAGTTTGAAAGGACAGCCCACAACTGAATTTTTTAATGTAGTTACTCTCACACTCCAATAATTTTTTTATATAAATTATACTAAAATAATTAGAATAACCCAAATAAGTATAGACTAAATTGATCTTATTGCCAAGGGCAATAATACAACGAGATTCTACCTACATAGAAAAAGAAAAAAAAAACATCTTTATTAGATCACTCGTGATTATTTGACGCCTTTTTACACCAAAATACAAAAACAAATTTGCATTTACTTTACGGTCAAGAATTGCTTTCATAATTCATATAACCTCATTTCATCTAGATAATTCAAGACTAACAATGTAAGAAAATGTCCAGGTCAGGTATAACAATGCCAACTGCAAATGTCAGGTCGTCAGTGTCATATTGGACAGAAAGGCTATTACAAAGTCAAAACATATACATACATGAGAAGAAGGCCAAACATTGAATATCCAGAATTTTAATGAAGCTAATTCAATTATTCCTCCTTTGCTTATTTTTATACTCTTGTAGTGGTGATATATAAGATGAAGGGTTACCTAATATACTGATATATCATTGATATTCGCTGCTATTCAAAATTGTATACAATATATTCTTCCAAAGAAATTTTTAGATAACTTTCATAAAGTAAGTTTGCTATAATAATATATCAACTGATAAATTTAATTTTATAAAAATTTTAATTAATGAAAAATTACAGACCATGTAATCAGCTTAAGCTAACACGGTTAACTTATCAAATATGCTAATAAGCTCCTCAAACCAGATTTACTAAAAATATTCACTCATCCCACATGCAATAACAAGATAGAATGTGATATTTATGTCAGCTAATCACCATTACCTAAATATCGGTAAGATGACAAGGCTCAGAAACATGGTGGTTACCTGCTAGGTTAATAGAAAGTTCTTTTGCAGACTACATGTATGTCATAGACATAGAAACTTTCGAGTTATCCATAAAAGGATAGTTAAATAAGGGCATACAAATACATAACATTCATAGTATTGTCCTCTTTACTTATACTATATAGTAAAATATAGAAATATTCTACTTTCCAGTTGTGTACTCCTATTCATATCGTTTATTTGATATTCCTTGATTCCATATTGTAATATTCTAAAAATTCTCAATGCATTTTATTGCTATCTCTTAATACAAGCATCATCTTTTACTTCCTAGTTTATGTTGACATTGTATTTTATAAAGTACTTTTCCTTTAACCTGGACTGTCTTAGGATATCAAACACAGCTCCTCCAAATTTTAAATCCAATTCTCAAAAGGTTGAATTTAGTGAAGATAAATTTGGACAATATTATAGTTTAAAGTTGTTAATCCATCATTAAACGCCCATAACTGGAATGCAGAGAAATATCGTTACAATCTGGAATAACTAACCATGCTTATACTGAATACACGCTTCAAATCATTTGAGATGCACCAATTACACAAAAGGAGGACTTCGATTTAGAGAAACTTAGGATTTTTTTAGCAATTGGTCAAATCTCCCACAATGAATTACTTCTTTATACGTATGGTAACTCAAGGGGAAAGACAATTTAAACATCAATCTAAATTGATAGAGCAAAACCATGTCAATGATCCAAAATTGGTGTTAAAATACAATTAATTCGCAAGTTATTGTTTTTTCATGGGTTTTACTCAAATTGCCACTGAAAACGATTTTTAAAGGCACGACAAAAGCAAGTTACTAATCCTTCAAAAAATAACAAACTTGCTAACGAATTTAATATTGGAAATGCAGTGAGTTAAGGTGAAGTTTCACACCAATTAATTTATTAAAAATGTGAAAAAAGGTAAAAAGAATTGCAAAAGAATCATGATATGATTGTAAAACAGGTAATATAATTGTTAAACTTATAGATGCAACTAACTGAACAATATGGCTATGACTTGATATTACACATAGCCTAAATCAGAAAACAGCCTATTTCATGTAACCATCCATATACCAAAATGGAAAGGTCCATTTGTATACCAAATATATTCAGAAGTCACAAAAATTGAATTATATTTTCTTAGTCAAATTTTGATCAAAATAAGGTCCAATAAAATTGATGTCAAATTTTCATGTAAATAGCATCATATTTAAAAAACGACATCTAGATAATCTGGTTAAGAGGGACATTAATAATAGAGGGATATTGAGCAGGTTTCCTTTAATCTTAACGAGAACGATAAACACACTATTACAAATGCGCATCAATAAGTTATGCGCCGTAAAACTAATGAAATTGTCGTGTCCCCTCAACCACAAACCCATTAACGTCGTCCCCACGCATGCGCATTGGAAAAAAAAAACCAGTGCTGCCAATGTCGTCAAGATTAAAGGAAACCTAAGCAATCCCTCTGATAACTTAAAAACCACGTCTATTTTGTTGTTTGACATAATATTCAACCACCAGAAAATGATACAAATGATGTTACATGGACGACATTTTTAGGTCGGATTCTTACTTGATTTAAATATCAAGTTTGTGACTAGTAGTGTAGAATGGACAGTGTTTTATTGTCTTTTACACGCCTTGCCTGCCAGGCGTCCGAGCCTCATGTTCCGTTAGACATTTGGGGTGGGTTTTTTTTTTTTTTTTTCGTTAGCTAACACCTGAAATCGCTTTATTTGACCTAGCATTACGACCTGTTTTCGGCTGAGGTCACAGCCACTTTCCTGCTCTAGGTAAATGGGATCACACGTGGCGGTTGGTGAACCTTGCAGGACGGGAATTTCAACTTAAAGGCCCTCCCTCGATTGCGTATGGGGAATCTCTGGAATTATGTACATCTATTTGCCATTTTGCTTTAAGATAATAAAGCACATTCCAGGATTTGCTATGGGGTGGACGAATTTCGAAATATAGCATGCAGGCCTAAAATGCAAAAATAATGATATGTCAATGCGGTTGACCGACAATGCCAATTTTACAACCATCTGATCATATATGGTTTTCATCATATACATATGTACATCACTTCCTACTCTGATATATGCTTGAAAAACGATAAGGTACAAGTCTGCAAAAAAATTCTGAAACAACATTGCACATGAAGCTGTTTTGGTTTCAGATAAAGAATTCCTGTTTATCGAAAATGTATAGAAATAGTACAAAGTGGAACGCTTAAAAATGTTTAGATAACTTCAAAAATAAGTTGCCAATTTAAGTCTGGCAACCTATCTGACATCCTAGAATGACTCCCATAAAATATGCATTATATGTTTGTAGTGTAATTGCATCTAATTTGCAGTTAAATAGGCTAATAAAAACTAAAACCTGAATCTGTAGAAAACACTTTAGCAAGCAACATTTCTAAATTTACAAATAATTTCTTAGACCATGGCGGAAAATACAACAGTAACTTTGATCTTGGATAGTCTGTAAATTTAACTGGTAATAATTCCCAAAGTCTTAAAAACTATAGCTGAAAAATAAATATTTTAAAAATTGAAGATCTTACATTATAGTTATTGGATAATATTTGAAGAGCTATAGAGCTAACTCAAGTTTAATCTTCAAATTGGATCCTCGTATATCATTAATTTGAAATAGCTTTAGCTAATTAATGATAGCTAACATTCTTGAACTCAATATTGAAACCAGCTGTCAGAAACGGTGCTGAATTTCTCTAAAATGTTTAACATATATAATCTCGAAATACCGCCTTAGTTTTATCATAATAGATAAATATAGGGCTCGGCCTAAGATAAAACAATTAATTCTAGTCTTAATACATACATTAAAACTAATTAAATATGAATTATCGATTATTATCGTAATTGTGCTCAAGATTTGACATGGGTTGAAAGGAAAAAAAAATCAAAAATGACATGTTGAGCAATAATATTTGCTATAGGAATATTTTTAGTTCACACTACATTTTGCACCGTTGTAAAGAAGCATAAAATACACGTTTTATCTTGTCCAATTTATAGATTACTGAGAATTATAATGCCCTGCATTAAATGTGGCCCGTTAACTTTTCACCCTGTTAACTGTCGCTCGATTAGCTGACAAAAAGACATTCGGACTGAATTAAAATATGACATCTAAGCACGTAAACCCAACGTTTTATTATGTGACAAGAAGCATTCACAGTGCTAGAGTAAATATGCATAAAAGTAAACCATGTCATATAGACTCAACGAGTATCTAAATGAATATGACAATAATGCAGGTTGAGGCGTCTCAAAATCCTACATGTATGTCTGAAAAGAAACTCTCAAAAGCTACCTTTGTTGTTAAATCCGAAAAAAAATCCCAAGTTAATGTAATTTTTTTCTGTACATTTTTACAAATGGTATAAAAATAAAATATATAAAAATATAAGAAGACAAGTATAAACTTCAAAAAACAAATCCTTAAACAAAATAGCCAAATATAAGGACTATTCACAAATGATTTTTTATGTTGTGCAGTTTTATCACAAAAAAACTATCAAGAACCTAAAGTTCTGAAGGATCTTTTTGGTGGCTTCAGACGAATATAATGTTAGCTAATCGAACATTTTCTTTCATTATTTTTTAATTAAATACAGTGAAACCAGCTAAAAGTGACCACCCAAAAAATAATCCAATTCGGTAACTATACATTTGGTGGCTATATATAGAGAATTTTTATGAAGGAAAGCATACATGTATATGCACTAGAGCCAATTTATGAAAAGTGGTTACTATGCAAAGGTAGCCACTTTACCAGCTTTTACTGATAATATGAAAATAGTTCAATATGAACTTTATACATTGTACAAAATGCTGTTTTACAATTATATATAGAGCCATCAATGAAATCACAATTTAATTGTTTAAGGTGCATCTACAACAGATTTCTTATGTTGTGCATTTTTACCAAAAAACTATCAATTAAGAACCTAACTAATATACTGAAAGATCCTATTACTAAAAATAGTAATAGGAAATGGTCGATTTTTAGAGAAATAAACAATTCAAATGAAGACAAAGACAAACTTCATTCATCATGCAGAAACAGATTTTGAACAACCGAATTATTACTAAAACACAACAGATTTCTTCTATTATGATGTCATAAAACCTATTATTCTGTAGACACTTTTTTGAAGGTTCCTCTAAAAGGTTGACCATTTCTAAACAACTACAAATTTCTCCTCTTTTATCTACATGTATATAAATGAGTATAACCACTTAGTTTCTACTCTCGAGTCCTTTAGGTATACTTAAGGTTTACACGCGCCAATAACTGCAATATAAGTACACCCTTAGATTTATTACATAACATGACAAATTATTCTTAAGGCGTAACGGCCTGCGGAGAGGCATCTAGAACAATAGTTCTACAAGGAATGCCAGAGACAAATAATTGAAAAAAAAAAGACAAAAGATAACTGTAAAAGGATGCTTAAACAGGCCTGCAAAGTGTCCAGGTGTGCGGAGCAGTTGCAGGGCGAGTCAAGTTCAGGTATTAATGTATTTGCATTATTTTAATCTGGACAGAAAAAGCGAGGGGGAAAACAGGAGTGTCCTCAACCTTCTCAAGATTCTGAAAGCAACCACTGCTGGCCAACTAGTTACAGACTTCTGACGATAGCCTAGTAACCCGTACCGAATAGGTGAGCTGGCGAATAAGAAGGAAAAAAAAAATCTCCAACAAGAAG
This sequence comes from Xestoiulus laeticollis, assembly GCA_034698905.1. Classification (NCBI taxonomy): domain Eukaryota; kingdom Metazoa; phylum Arthropoda; class Diplopoda; order Julida; family Julidae; genus Xestoiulus; species Xestoiulus laeticollis. Next base: position 23,113 of record JAQGCC010000369.1, read on the forward strand.
AAAAAAAAAATATCAGAAGTTAAACAAGTAAGACGAGAACAAAACAAAAACTCTACTTTACCAGTGATCAACTCGTGTGGAAAGCAGAAGTGAGTGCATGGCCACGGGAGATCGTGCCATGTTCTTTCGCCCTTCCGACTGTTAAAGACATCCTGCATCATACAACAGTATACAGACACAACCATGGACAGCTAGTGCAAAAAGACATCGTTGGATTCTGGATTAAATAACATGCTTCATCATGGTGGCAGTCACTCCAGTTCTACCTCTTGCAATTTTAGGACCTCTTTCTGCTTTGCTTTATTATTACAATATCGATCCTCCAAAAACCAAAGTGGTGAAGAGGGGACTAGCGGATGTTTATGATTTCATCGTAGGTAAGTGACACATTTTTATTCAAACTTATGCATGTGATTACCATTCATCCGGATGATCGTCTGCAAATTTATGGTGACTTTTTGTAAAAATTAGTTGTTGCATTTCTGCAGAAACTAAAATTGCTAATTATGCATGTGCTTGCTGTACAAAAAAAATCTCAGAATTTTGCAGAACAGTATTCACCCGGCTGATCGTCTGCAGAATTATGGTGACTTTCTGTAAAAATCAGTATTATGTTGCATTTCTGTAGAATCAGTTATGCTGCATTTCTGTAGAATCAGTTATGTTACATTTCTGTAGAATCAGTTAGGTTACATTTCTGAAAAATCAATTATGTTGCATTTCTGCAAAAACTAAAATTGCTAAATTTAAAAAAAATATGTTGCATTTCTGCATTATGTTGCATTTAAAAAAAAATCTTTAGAGGAATTCTTATATAACTTGCACTTGGCATGGTACCTTATTCAGTATAATGGCATTTATACATTGTATATATATTGAAAATTAACTGCAAGAAAGGGAAATGCAGCAGACACCTTTCATCATGTAAATTTCTGTAAGAATTTCTGCAGAATTATGGTGGAAAGTTGTATCCCATGTTTTCTTTTTTTAAAAATTTTGCATAATAGTTTCTGCAGAAAATGCACTGTGAAATTTTTCTGCTCATTATTTTTGTATGGGCTGTATGTCCATTTCGGGACATTGCATGAAGTGCGCTTAAGAAATAATGACAGGAGATTGAATATACAGTAATAATAATAAATTCATTCGACATTTTCAACATGATTTGATTAATATCATATCTATAAATATTAGAATATATGCAGAACTTGAATCAGGATCTTTGGTCAATGCATTAAACTATGTAAACTTACTCATGTGCTGTTTAAGCAGAACCGGAAGTGCTCTCAAGAAATAAGGACAGGAGATTGAACATAGAATAATTATAGTTTTGTTATACTTTTTCAACATGATTTGATGAGTATCCTGTGCATCAACATCAGAAGTTACAAACTTGAATCAATAACTTATGCAGAATATAGAAAATTGTCAATGTATTAAACTCTATGTAAACTTATGCATGTGCTGTATCAACAGAACCGGAAATAAACTCAAGAAAGTGACAGGGAATTGATTATACAGTAATTATAGATTTATTAGACGTTTGCAATTTTATTAAATTAGTATCATGTGTATCAATATCAGGATTTATAAAATTTTTATGAAGATCTTTATCAGAATTTGATAATAAAATTGCAAATTGTTAATGAATTAAACTTTGTAAGCATATGCACAGTTTTATTAGACTTTTGCAAAATGTTTTAATAAGTATCTTTTGTATCTTTATTCAGATTTACACAAATTTGAAAATAAAATTGAAAATTGTCAGTGAAATATACTCAATATATGTGCATGCTGTATCACCAAGCTTGTATGTTCGTTTCGGTGCAGAACAGGACATGTGATTAAAAACATGCTGCGAGGAGACTTTTACAAAATATTTGTAACAAAATCCTATGAATCTTTACCAGCATTTACAAATGTTTGAAAATTAAAAAAAATGGCACTTGTCAATTTGTACATAACATTTCAATCACAATTTCATACATAAGTTGTGAAAGTGTGGCAACTATTTTATTTTCTAAAACATCACTTTGCAAATAAAAAACCGCCCTGTCTCTATATAAAAACTGTGAAATATGGTAACTATTGTTTGCCAGGATATTATTAATGCCGTATATTTAATGAAAAAAATATTGAGGACAGCTTTCCATTACTTTTAAAAATTTGCCCGTGGGCTGCATCACACATCAACTAGGACACCGGCTACCTAAATTGTTTAAAAAATTCTTAAACTTGCTCACTATTGGTACAAGTGCAGTATTATTTTGGTAAAGGTTTTCAGTCAAACGTTTTTTTAGGTTTGGGATTTTAAGCTGTTGTTTAAACTGGAATATAAAAAAACTGGTGCTTTCCATCAACAATTTATTTCTCAGATCTGCCTAAACAAAAAATGTGCAACCTTTTGATTATAGCATAGAAATTAACTTGTTTAATTCACATACAATAAAAATTGTGTTGAGTTTTTATTCTTTAAATTTTGTGTATCACCTTACTGAAAAGTTTAAAGATAATGTTTATTATGTAATTGTTTAAAAGATGCATAAGTATAACTTATTAAAATTTTTTTCAAACATTTCAGTAATAATTGAATTTTACTCCCCAATATTTGAGTAATAATTTATTAACTTTCTGGAAATTCTTGATTTACAATACAGCGTCCACAGAACATTCACTTTATAATGCAAATTTTTCTTCAAACAAATCGTGTTAATATGCCTTTGTTTGTAGCACAATTAGAAGACAAAAAAGCTTGACATAAATTCCATTTTAATGAAGAAATGAAATCCGTTGATTAGGTTGATTAAATTATGCCACTATCTGCCCTTAATTCATTCAACATTATTTAAGTAGCATATGTGCCAAATACTGACAAAATAGATGTATTTTTTGAAGATTTCATTATCTAATGAATAAATTGATGAAAAGAAGCAGGAAATGTGCTCAAAATTACCAGTCTTTAATAGTAATCTATTTTAATTTCTTATATTATGTCAGATTTAGTGATGCAGCATATTTTTTTGAGGGCATCAGATTTGCCAATGGCGCATTTAACAAATTTACTCTCTATTTTGTAGTGCCTGGTTGTTATTTTAAATATAACTTGAGTGCAATTAGCAAATTACAAAATAATACATAATTATATTAATTAATATTTTCAAAATAATTCAGATGGTATAGGCCTACTACCAATCGTGAAAGTCCCACTTTATAGGAGGTTTACTAACTTCAAACTAATGATGACAACATTATTTACCATATTTCAAAATAAGTTTGTGAATGTCATTGAATATTATCGAAAACATACATTATAATTTATACAATTTTGGTTTTCCTGAGGCTTGCACTACCCAGTTTGAAAATGTCATGGTATAGCACTCCTGTCACACAATTTTATTAATAATTGGGTAGGTTTGCTTGCTTTACCATTGGGGTCAAAGATATGTGAGCAATTGCACAATATGTGTTTGTAAAATTGGTTATGGCTATCAAGCTTAAGTAAAGAGAAAACATACATTATAATTTATACGATTTTGGTTTTCCTGAGGCTTGCACTACCCAGTTTGAAAATGTCATGGTATAGCACTCCTGTCACACAATTTTATTAATAATTGGATAGGTTTGCTTGCTTTACCATTGGGGTCAAAGATATGTGAGCAATTGCACAATATGTGTTTGTAAATTTGGTTATGGCTATCAAGCTTAAGTAAAGATAACTGAAGACTCTAATAGAAAGTTTTTAAGAAATTGCAGAACAGTAGATTTATAAAGATATACAATGTATTGCCCTTGTATATGATGTAAAATACAATCAACTTCACAGTGCAGAAAACAACTTTCTAAGTTGAACTTCATCTGCCAAATGTAAAATGAATCAAATTGATTGTTTTGCTACTACTAGAGATAAAAAAACAATTTCTTCGTAGCTCTGACCCCTGAATAAAGTAACACATTATGCCTAGGTGCATGTTTCAAGGTGCGTCTGCATACATGGTCATCGTGCAACTATTTGAACCCGGAAATAGCCTTTGACACGCTTTTTGCCAGTTTAACTCGTATCCTTAAGCGATGAAAAAATATAAAAAATCAGACTATCTTTAAACAAAAGACAGTGTATTTCAACAACTAGGACAAATCTGCTTTAACTTATAGCCATAGCATTTTCACATTGATATGTACATGTACATGTTTCAACTAAAACATCTGTTTTGCGGAACTATTTTCATGAATAAATATAAGTATAAATTTCCTCATATTTAAATTGGCCTCAGGTCATGCACACTTCACACGTAATGTCTTCCTATTCGTGTCCTCGGCAATCAAATATGCTAATTAATTAATAACAGAAATATACACAAACATATTGGTGTCAATATCAACAGGAAATTTGTAAATGCAAAAAAAAATGGATGACATAAAAGTTTGATATTTTTTTTTAAAGATCTGTTAATTAATATTGTGATACAGTATGTCACATAGTTTTGATTCTTAGATCTATTTAAACGTAGTACTTCTATTATGTAATAATTTAAGATACTTTACGTAAACTTTATGTAATCATTACATTATAATGATGGTAACCAGTCAGTCAAAAATAAAAATCCATTGATGATTTATGCTGCAATCAAATCTAATTTTGGTCAATACAATTTAATAAAATATCGCATCAAATTTATAATTTGTATGGGTGAACTGTTTCAAAACCTAACCTAAAATTTTAACTAATATTCATGCCTGAAAGAACAACAACGTGCTAATTTTTCATATCTAGCATGCACATCCACGGGCTTGTAAATGAATTTTATGGGCATGTAGCTTGGAATTTTAATAGGAATTTGATAAAGATACATATTGTCTTACCTCAGAGCATTCTGTTTCCATATACATGTATATTCAGATATAAAAATGCATGTCAAGAAGACAAGTTGAAGATGCTTATGTTGACATGTCAGGAATTTTGCAAATGCCGTTATTTTGGTGAATATAATCGTCATATACATTTTTTTTAAAAGCTTACAAAAATGAGGCCTTGGTATTTCAGAATTTACAACTCGTTTCAAGAATTTTAATAAGTTTTGAAGATCATTTCCATTCCATTCTCTGTAAAAATTGCACAGTGTACTTTTCAAAGTTACTTAACAAGTTGCACAAAAAAGGTTTTAATTTCAATTAATGATACGTTTCAAGACAACATTCTCCTATCGTTATAAACTTAATTTTTTTTTGCTTTAATCTTGTTCAAAGGGATTTACGTTTCAACCTGATTTACATATGCATAATGCAATATGCCATTGAAATTGTATTGTAGTTTGACTACATAATTATACTATACTTAAAGTAGATGTATGGGTAATATACATTAGAGGGATTGAGCACACCTCCCTTAATGATCCCTTAATGTTAACCACATTGACAGCACTGGATGTTTTTCCAATGCGTTCTCGTTAAGGTAAATCAGTTGACGGGGCATTAAGGGAGGCGTGCTCAATCCCTCTACTAATACTGCTGTTTAATTCAATTAATGATAAAATTACCTCGGTATTTAAACGTTGATATCTATTGTTAGTGTTGTTACCATAATATCAACTATGTTATTTTTCAAATAGCAAATCAAATTTGTAACAACCAGTTACACCAGAATATGCATTATTCAGTTATCGATTAATGCTATAAAGTAGAGTAGCATTACATTTGGACAAAATACCTGTTACTTTTACAAGATTATCAAACAGAATACAAACGTATCAACATTACATTGATACACATGTATCTTGTCATGAATATGCATAATACATGTATATCAAACGCATTAATGGATATAGTTTAGAGGTAATGCATGGACAAATTTACAACGATTAATCCACTAGCATCATGACCAGTTTCACACACCATTAACATTACTTTACATTTTTTTTATAGAAAATTCTCAGGAAACACGAAAATAAACATATTTATTCAGTGACCCATTATTATATACGAAATGCTAAATACGTTTGTATACAAAAGTCCAATTATTTCTTCAGGATTGGTTACCCTCGAGTATACTCGGTCAGTTTTCAATATTCAGTGAACTTGAACAGTACAATAAAATGAACTAGGTTCCTAAAATTTTGAGAAGATGTTCTTGTATGCATATGTTTAAACTTTAAAGGGTAGTAAACCGTTTTGTCATATCACAGTAAAACGTATCAATGGTATTCAAAGCACACCCCAAAAATACAGATCAGAAATATTATTTTTTCTATTAAATTTATATATTCCTGTTAATTTTATATAAAGAAATAATTCCATTAAAAAAAATAAAAATGTTGATGTTTAAAATTAATGCATGTTTTAACTACAGGTAACTACAGTATACCCTATGATTTGCATGTGCATGTATAGGCGGTTTCATTTAAAAGTATTACATTTAAATTACAATACTGATTAAATAAAACATATAGACGATAAATAGGCCTCATATATCAAATAAAAATTATTGTGACATTTTTGTTATGTCTGATGGTATGCAGCCATATACATTCAAACCGTAAAAGCTAATAAACCTATTTTCGTATTTACTCCCTTAATAGTATACACTTTTGTGTTTAACAGTAGTCCAAATTGTAGTAGTCTGCTTAAGTTAATTAATGTTAACCAAACACAGAATTCCATATTTAATTGGGTGGTTTATTTCACTATCCTGTTTTATCACCAATATAACTTTAATATATTGATATGTACCAGGCTAGAATCAAAACCGAATTTAAGGATGTAATTAACTCGTGCAATGCAGAAAAAACAGGATTTTCTTACCAAAAATATAAAGATAAAAAATGAATTAATATTCTTTAAGACTATTTTCATGACAACATAAGCAAACAGGAATTAGGAAATAATCAGCGCATTGCACCCACAACATACTTAAAGAATATTACACGGATTTCAACTTTTCAGTATAACTTTTGTTCAAATTTTCCCTCCTCCGCAATATTTTCTGAAATATACCACTGATTTTATAGCTTAGATTAAAGGACAATGACTGTTCATTTCGTAAATTTAAACATAAGGATAATGAATTACTAACAAGGAGAGAATTTTCTCATTAAGTACACGACATTTTTAAAATTGAAATAGGAGAACATGGCAAAATCGTAATTTGGTTTGCCATGTTGTACATGCTTGTAAAAGTCATGTCCTCCATGTCTCTATTGTGAACTATTTCCGGTTTATTGGCTTTTTGTATAAGTTGCTGGCTATAAAACAGCCCCCCTATAAGCAGAAACACTATCAAATCTAAAAGATAACTCGATACCACTTATATCAATTTGCATTTCTAGGAAAACTTGTCACAGGTTGTAATGAATCAGCATCCCAATATCATATAAAGAAATAACTACTTTTAGCATACGTAACATTTATAAAAAAAATGGACAATTTTTATGCGATATTGGATAAAACCCCAGAAGGTTGTAAAATTTAGAACAACAAACTCTTTTTTATTAAATCATATGGGATTTAGATTAGGGTCAGAACATGTACAAAAGCTTTAAAAAAAGGGAAAACTAATTTCCTCCAAATTTGCCCTTAATCGTTTTTTCTATATTTTAATTAGAAAATTATACAGCTTCGAATTTGACAAAATGCAACATTTATTCGCTTTAATTTAATGACATGATAGTTTAAATTTTGATTCAATTTGTCTATTCTTTTTAGAATTTCATCAAATACTTTGCATAGACTTAAAATTCAATGTAAAATATAACAGAGGTGGATTGACTGTTTTAGAATTTCTCGAAATGAAATCCTTAATTCTAAGAAGGTAAAGTAAATAAGACCTATACTTGAAAAGAAAATAACATCAAAAGTAATTTCTATGATATGAAAGTAGGTTAATACAGAATACTCTTTTAAATAATTAAATTCACTTATACACACTGTATTTCTTTTAATGTTTGCAAATTCTGTTAGATTTGATAATCTTATTGAAACATATATATAGCAACAGTTTCAGTTAAATAAAAAAAATCCTCTTCATTCGTTTTATTACTTTGATTTCTAATTAAAAATTGAAAAATAGGCCTTAAAAGATAAAACAATTTCCTGGCAAACAATTTTCATTAAATAAGGTCTCACGTGGATGAAAAAACAGAAGACCTCTCTCTATACACTCGTTTCGTAGGTTTTTCAATTGAGATCATCTGAAATGGCATTTTATAGCCGTTAGCTTAGTTCACGTGTTCTTTTTTTTATTATTTTAATGTTCTCGAAAAAGTGAAAGTAATTTATTTAGGAGCTGACAGAAAACAGATATGTAGGTTACTTCACATATAAAAAAAACGTCTACATTTTTTGGCTTTGAATAGCCTATAGCTCATTTGCACGAGTTTTTTTAGTATTTGCTTGAAAGTGAAAGAGGCATATTTAAGACCATTTATAATATACCAAAAACGATAGGTCAGATTGTCTAGTTTTGCCGCCAATTGAGTTTTCACATCAAGTTGAAAAATGTGGTAATCATTTTGATTATGATTTTGAACCAGTACTTCTTTCTCTTCATAAGTGTACACAAAATATCAAATGCTTCAAGTACAACTTGATTGTATAGTATATTAAACTTTTCAAAGTATGTTTCGATTTAAATTCAAGACAAGGTTTGAAAAAGCGATAATACCTCGTTTTGTAGTCCGCATTTTGGACATGTCATACCAGTTTCAAAAAAGAATTTTCATGAGATTATAGTTTTCTTGAAAAAAAAATGATGACAGGACAAACTATAAAAATTCAAACCAACAAAAAAAAAAACCTAGAACAACATATAATCAGGTATTTACAAACAAATCAATGCAAATAAATAAAAGTGTGGTCGCTAATATTCTCAGCAGGGTTGCAACAGGAAATACAAATATAATTTTGAAAAATAGATACATTGTACATAATTTCAATTTGGAATAAATGACTGATTCTGTAATAAAGCTTAATTGTTTTTTCCCGTGTAATTAGATGTACGCCTGCGCTGTTCATGCGCGCATCTAATTACGTGCCAAGTTTCAAATTAATAAATGACTGGTTCTGCATTTTGTATAATTTAGCCAAGTTTCAAATTTTGGAGACCATGAAGACAAAAAGAAGTTGCAAATAGGCTCCTTCACGCAAGCGCTGTTATGCACAAGCCGACAACGCTTTTCCCGCGTAATTAGATGCGCGCATGAACAGCGCATGCGTACATGTAATTACACGGGAAAAGCATTGCCGGCTTGCGCTTAACAGCGCTTTTCATTTACAGTATAGCTAAGTTTTTAACTCTGGAAACTATGAAGACAAAAAAGTTGTAATCAAAGATGGGTAATGAGGTGTTGACCTACATGTATATGGTCTACCATTTCCGATATTGTCATATGAAAAAAAAAAGTCTTGGATGAAACAGAAATGAAAAGAAAGTTAGGTATTCACTCTATAGGAGGGCCATATATGAGGGTGTGAATGCGCGTGTGCCATATATTTTGGATGAATGTTATACCAAACTTGCCAAATCTTTGCCTGAATGAACTCCTAAGCAACAGGCCACCATCAGAGCCAGGCCAATTAAGCAGCAAGAGGGCTGACATGTTCGTTGGCACGTAAGCCATTGCGGAAATGCAAGTGCCTTCCACTTGACCCAAATATCCACACCTCCGTACCAAATGACGTCACGCTATAATTACCTAAAAAAATTAATCTCCCCACAGCAAAGCGGCTTGAAGAGAATCGTGTGAAACGCGTCACGGTAGAAAAGGTCAACACCAGTGACGGAACTTGAACTATATTTTTTTTTTATACGTTTCACCCGATTTTGAACGGCTAAAACACGGTACAATTAAACGAATACCTGCCTATTACTCTCCCTCGACAACCAGTTTTTTTTTTTTTTTTGCTAGCATTTTAGACCGTTTTAATGCATTGCACATAAGGGATAAGAAATCGTTTAAAATCGAACACCATACAAAAAAATGAGGAAAAGAAATTGCTTTTCGTCCATTATAGGTCATCCTTATTTATCTGTTTTTTTTATAAGCTTGAGAAACGTGTCTCTGTGTTATGACAAGCATATCTCAATTACTGAACATAAACCACTGATCAGAATACCAATTAACTTTTGTCTTGAACTATCTTGTCTTAGACGAAATAAAAATCGAACAAATTCCCAGCAAATGTGAATGCCAAGTGGATAAAATGCGTAACCGCGCCTAATTTAAAGCAGATATAAACATTGTTATCAACTAGAAATAAAAATGAAGGCATTTAATTGAAGCGCCATTATGATATAACCACTGAACACGTGATGTACAATGTAAATGAAGCGCCGTTACGAAATTTTGAATTTCAGCCAGGTCAAAAATCCATAGCTGCATCATACATGTATATAGTCGCTGAAATGACGACACATAATATGGCGTGCACACATTTAAACAATTTATTTGATTTTTATTTCGTCTAAGACAGAAATCGTGACCGTGACTTATGTATAGCCATGTATAGCTATGTATAGCCAATTTGACTGATGTTATGCAAAACAGTCGTTTTTTTATTTCGGTCATTAATCATATTCATATCGCATGGTTAGTACATATAATTGCTGTCCATTACTGAACATTCATGCATACATATATTGATGTATGCATGAAGTTAATTGGAATGGTAAATGACCAGAAAGTTATTGACATAAAATTTAAGATGTTTTTTTTGTAAGAATTTATATTTTAATCCAGAGAAAAACCATTTTAAAGCCACCTGTGTATTTTACTTATATTTTTATTAGCATTGTAAAGTTTTTTTATGTACAAGTTGTGTTGTTTTTAAGTGTAAATGTCCATTCATGCAATTAATTAAACATGAATGCACTTCCTCATAAATACTGTACAAGAATTTATTACCGATGTTAATGACACATTTTCAGATTTTCTTATATGTCACTGTAATGACACGGAATTCCAAATTTTATAAACTAATAAAATATTAATGAAAAGCGTGCCAAGAACAACTTAAAAAAATTTAACGAGCAAAAAACACTAAATACTCTATGAATTGTTTCTTTTGAATACAATATAAGATTTTTTTAAGCAGTTTAGAGGGAAATTAATTTTACCCAGATTTTGTATAATCTAGCATGTAATTTCTTCCTGGTAAAACTACCAACATATCACGCCTAGAGAGATCATTGACTGAAATCAGTGGGGATCCAAGTTTTGTTAAATTAAGAAATTTACAAAATAAATTATTAAAAAGTACAGTCTAAATGTAATTACACACCCATGTTCGGTACATTAAGCTCACCCGACTTAGACTTTCAAAATTAGGAAAAAAAACGTTGAAAGAAAGGAAAAAAATAGGCATCATTGAATTTAATGAATATTTAGCAAATGTTCCACCCAAATTTGGTCACGGTTCCTTTATCTAAGTCAAAAGTACTTATTAAGTGATAAAGAAAAAAAAAATGCAATTGCATTTCACGAGTGTTCCATTATAGCTTAGCGTTTTTTAGTATCAAATTATTTCAACGTCAGTAAATGTGTTAACACGTTTTTAATTAAAAACAGACAAGCTTTTGATTAAATGTGAAACAATTGCTGCAAAAACTTATATTAAAAACAAAGAGAATAATAAACAAAATTACATGTGAGACGTACAATGTAGTTGTAATTTCCAAATAAAAACATTTTCTTTATTGTTTTTTTATACTAAATATTTCAAGAATATTTTGTTTAATTTAATTAATCAATCTAAATTTTCACAAATATATTTTGAATTTTTTACAGTTGGTGCTGGATCAGCTGGAGCAGTCCTTGCTAACAGACTATCAGAGGATCCTAGGGTTAGGGTTTTATTACTTGAAGCAGGAGGGGATGAGACTTTTTTAAGTGAGATTCCGTCATTATGTAGGTAAGTAAATACATTAATCATAGGAATTACATTATTACGCGACTACACTAATTAAGTAACAATCCACTAATTAGTTTTTTTTGTTTATAATGCAGTTATCTACAATTAAGTGATCTAGATTGGAAATATAAAACAACACCGCAACCACTTGCCTGTCTCGGTTATAAGAACAGGGTAAACATTTTAAATTATAATTTGTAATTACCCAATCTTTTAAAATTGATTAAACTCATATTTTGTCATGCAGCAATGCAACTGGCCACGTGGAAAAGTGCTTGGTGGTTCCAGCACGTTAAATTATTTGGTTTACATCAGAGGAAATCGTCGTGATTTCGACCTTTGGGCATCTTTAGGAAATTATGGATGGAGTTGGAATGAAGTGTTGCCATATTTCATTAAATCAGAAGATAACACTTCTCCTTGGATAGCTCAAGACAGTAAGTACCCTTTAAACCACGTAAGAATTTGAGTAAGAATTTTGTCAATTAGAAAGATCTAACCCAAAACATAGAATAACACATCTCCTTGGATAGCTCAAGACAGTAAGTGCACTTTAAACCACATGAGAATTTGAGTAAGAATTTTGTCAATTAGAAAGATCTAACCCAAAACATAGAATAACACTTCTCCTTGGATAGCTCAAGACAGTAAGCACACTTTAATCTACGTTAGAATTTGAGTAAGAATTTTAGCAATTAGAAAGATCTAATCCAAAAAATAAAATAACACTTCTTCTTGGATAGCTCAAGACAGTAAGTACACTTTAAACCACATTATAATTTGAGTAAAAATTTTGAAAATTAGAAAGATCTAACCCAAAACATAGAATAACACTTCTCCTTGGATAGCTCAAGACAGTAAGTACACTTTAAACCACATTATAATTTGAGTAAGAATTTTGGCAATCAAAAAGATCTAACCTAAAACCTATAGTCATTTCGTGTGAAGCATTTTTACAAGTACTTTTGTTACAGCCGTGCATCATGGAACAGGAGGACTTCTTACCATATCCGAAGTTCCTTATAGGACTCCCTTGCTTACTGCTTTTCTACAAGCAAACAGGCTTTATGGTTATCCAACAAGAGATCTCAATGGGGAATTTCATTCCGGTATTGCTATCTTCAAGACATAAATCATGAAGGTTGTAATTGTGTTATCTCCATGATAAATAACTATATATTACCCATTTTTTAGGAGTCATGCCAGTACAGGCTACCATGCGTAGAGGTGCAAGATGCAGCACTGCAAAGGCTTTTATCCGACCTGCAGCCAAGAGACCAAATCTTCATATCATCATGAACGCTTATGCTCTTAAGGTGTGAAATTTACTAATGAAACCACACAATTCGATGTTCCATTCAAATGTGTCTAATTTGTAGAATGTTTGTTTTACAGATTTTGTTCGACAATCAAAAACGAGCTTACGGTGTTGTTTTTGAACGATTTGGTCGTGAATATGTGGCCAAAGCCTCCAAGGAAATACTCGTGTCTGGTGGGGCCCTCAACACACCACAGCTATTGATGCTATCGGGTATCGGACCCAGGGAACATCTTGAACATTTCAACGTAAATAGATTCGATTTATACAGCATGATATGCATGTTATATGCTCTTGCAAGTTGCAGCAATACAGGTTTTATTGCATTGCATGTCTACATACATGCTGTTTGGCCCAAACTGTTTCTCCTTAAGAGAATTGCATACCTGAATAAGCCTTTTTTCACTAAATTATTTTTTTTAATTTACTTTTGGAAATTGTTAGAAGAAATGGAATGAACGAGGACCTAGCATAAATATTCTATTTTTTTATTTTAATATTTTGTTTATCTATATGTATATCTACAGTATATGGAAATATGTCAGTAAAGTTTATAATTGTAGAGGGTCTGGTAAACTTTATGGACATATTTCCATGAAATGGAATATGCATATCCTATAAACAAAAAAATCAAAGGGCCTTATCTTTAAATGATACCCTACTGGAGTCTAGCCACAATAGCTAAAGTAAGGGTAAAAGCATGCTGAAGCATGGATAATATCATGGATAAGAGGATGGAGAATAGCATGAAAACATATATGTGATTACTCTATGCACCCGCACTCTATATGTGCTTCCACTATGTGCGGGTGTATCGACTACATGTATGTTTCCTTGCTATTCTCCATCCTCTTATCCATGATATTATCCATTCTTGAGCATGTTTTTACCCCAAGATGTGTAAATTGGGCCATTGGTTTAAAACAGTAAGAAAGATGACTCGTATGTCACACCCATTTGAATTTATTCTACTGATTTCCTGAGAATTAGTCTTTAGCTATATAGCAGACCTAATTGCAGACAGAACCTGGTCACTTTATTAGGTACATTACCAATGGAAAAATTGCAAAAGAGATGGCAAACACTAGTCGCTGTACAGAATAGACTAGCGGTCACCATACATAGATTTTTTATAATGGAAATTTATTGCTCTAGAGTCATTTTATGAAGCATGGTCACCATGCGGAGGTGGTCACTTTCCCAGGTTTTAATGTAATTCCTTCATAGAGACATTCATTTGCTTGACATTAAAATGCTGCCCCTTTTATATGGCAATCACTGACAGTCTAGTTGTTATGCTCATATGCCAACTTGAAGGGGCAGTCTTTTAAATTTTGTTATTTTATTTTTAAATAAAAATAGATTCCAGTAGTTGCAGACCTTCCTGGTGTTGGTGAAAATCTGCAAGATCACATCACTGCAGGAGGACAAATCTGGACTGTAGAATATCCGGTTTCAATAGTTCAAAGCCGGTTGGAAACACCCAGTTACATTTTCGAATGGATGATTCATGGAAGAGGTTCGTGATGATTTCACCTCTAGGTCACAAATCTTTAACAATTTGAAAAAAATAAAAAATTACTCAATTTTTCTTGCTTTCATCTGCAGGTCCCCTGACCACTTTGGGTGGTTTGGAGAGTGTAGCATTCGTTAAATCTCCATTTACGAACCAAAGTGACGATTGGCCAGACATCCAAATTCACTACGTATCGGGAAGTGCCGTGTCCGACAGGGGTAGACATCTTCGACACGTGGTTGGTCTGACCGATGAGGTAATCCTACTTTCATTTCATGAATTTAACCCAAAGGGTAATAAGAGTTTGAGGGCATGAAATAACAGGAAGCATGGCATGATCTGAATGCATCATTCCGATTGAGTAATCGGAAAATCCCGCCATCGGGAAACCAATCGGAACGCTGCATTAAGATAATGCCTTTCATCATGCTATGCCAAATAACAGCGTGGAGCATGGAATAGCATGGAGCATGGAATAGCATGGATGCATGGTGTGGTCTGAAATACAGCGATTTCCGATTGCCCAATCGAAACGCTGCATTTAAGATAATGCCTTTCATCATGCTATGCCAAAGAACAGCGTGGATCATGGAATAGCATAGATGCATGGCATGATTTCCGATTGCCCAATCGAAATGCTGCATTTCAAGACCATGCCATGCCATGCTCCATGCCATTCTATGCCCTATGCCCTTACGCTGTTTTTACCTTGTGTTTCATGTCAAATCTTAATTTCCTCCACAGTCTTGGGAGAAATACTATGTGCCCATCCTCAACAGAGATTCCTTCTCCATGATGCCCACTCTCCTAAGACCAAAAAGTCGAGGTACCATACGTCTTCAAAGTACCAATCCCTACGATCATCCTCTCATCGATCCTAAATATTTCACTCATCCTGAAGACATTCACACTATTGTTGAAGGTACTGCATTGATTCTTATCATTTTCAACTTGTGTTATTGGAGATAACTGGTAAACACAATTTTTTGTTTTTTAAAGGGATGAAGATGGCTTTTGCGTTTGGAAATTCAGCTCCATTTGCTCGATTTGGTGCTAAATTCATTCCAACTGTGTTTCCTGGATGTGAAAGTTTTCCATTGCATTCTGATGAATATTGGGCTTGTCTGGCTCGCCATTATTCCTCGACCATCTACCATCCTGTTGGGACCGCCAAAATGGGGGTGGCGGAGGATCCAATGGCAGTCGTGGATCCTGAACTCAGGTAACACATATTTTACATTCATATGACATGTTGTTGAGGTGGACGATTATTTGGAATGCCCTAGTGAAAAGGGCCTGGAGCAAGCCCAATACAAGCATTGTTAAATTTCAAAATCCATTTTCTCCATAACTTATAAAAATAAATTAATGAAATAAATTGCTCAATATTTATCACGTTTTGGTGTATCCAGCTATCGTCAAATTCAACAGAATAAATTCATAATTTCATATACATTATTTGAAATAAATGATGATTCTACACCCTCTCAACAAACATTTATTTAAAAAATAACAGGAGGAAATACATTTAAAATTAATAACCAGCTGGATGCAGCAAAACGTGATGAATACTGCTCAATTTTTTAATTAATTAATTTGTATAAGTTATAGAGAAAATGGCTTTTTAAAAATTTAACATTACAGGTGTTGGCATAGGGCAATATGTCTTACGACATTAACACCCCATTGCAATCCCAATTGATAACTATAAGTTTTGCTGAGAATTTCTTATTTTATATAGAGGGATCTCATAATAAACTCATAAAATATTGTGTCATAGAGTCAAATAGAATGAAATCACTGACTGGGCCTTATTCCACAAAATTATAACACTAATAAGTTACAAGTTACAAGTACAAATAAATATAGAGTAATAAAATAGTGTTCCACAAAGTTGGTGCAAGCACTTGTAAAATTGACTAATATTTTACAAGTGAAGTCAATATTTTACAAGTGAAGTCGGCCATCTTGCTAGTCAGCTGCGTGAAAATCAAA